>JANHFK010000232.1:44852-57135 GCA_036250565.1 Sibynophis collaris
ACAATTGCAGAATGAAAACAAGGCAAACATAAACAGCTCTAAAGGAGGCACAGGGGGAATGCAAAAAAAAAAAGAAAGAATAAATTGTAAAGAATATTACACAATGTAGCATACTACATTACATCTGGCAAGGTTGTGCCAACCACAATCCAAATTAAAGAGCTCAAAAAACAAACAAAACATAAAGCAAATTACGCCTAAAAGCTAATTATAAAACACTATGTATATTTGCCATAAAATACATAATAGATACTTATATTTGAACAAGATACAAATACATAAACAAAATATACTGAATGCTGTAGTATAACTAAGGCTTAATGGAACCTAAGCTTTCAGCTGTATGTATAATGGTGGTGTAAGTTAGCCTTTGGTTTTAACAATCACCAACGTGCCAAGTTAGTCATTTGCATAAACATATTGTTCCATCTTTTGCTTTACTACAATGTGCCAGAAAAAGAAATTGTACCTCGCTGTCCAGATGTCATTACCTCCCATTTGACAAATAATGTAGGTTTTTAATCCACCAGCAGTAAATGTTATTATAGTAAGCAATTCATAAAAACAAAAGGATTAATAAAGTTTGCCTACAATAAACGAGCAAAAATAATCATAATTAAATGACAGCTTGTAAAATTGGATGCCACAGCAGGATTCCAAAATACAAAAGAAACAAGAAAAATAGGGTTAGTGGAGAAACATACAGGTAGTCCTCGACTTACAACCATTCTGTTTAGTGACCATTCAATGGTCTTTTCACAATTACAACCTTTGCAGCTGGCCCATGGTCATGTGATCAAAATTCAGGTGCTGGTGCATATTTATGATGGTTGCAGTGTCACCTTTAGTGACCTTCTGACAAGCAGAGTCAATGGGGAAGCCAGATTCACTTCACAACCATATTGCTAACTTAACAACTGTGGAAAGCAAGGTTGTAAAATGGGGCAAAACACACTTAACAAATGTCTTGCTTAGCCACTTAGCCTCTTGGATTCAATTGTGGTTGTAAGTCGAGGACTACCTATAATTCACTGTAGATACTGAGCAGAGGTGGTATTCTGACCAGTTCTGGAAAACCAGTAGCGGAAATTTTGAGTAGTTCGGAGAACTAGTAAATACCATCTCTGATTGGCCCCACTTCTATCTATTCTCGACCTTCCAAGTCCCAGCTGATCGGGAGGAAATGGGGATTTTGCAGTATCCTTCCCCTGGAGTGGGAGGGAATGGAGATTTTATATTATCTTTCCCCTGCCAGGCCCACTAAACCACGCCCACCAAGTCATGCCACGCCCACCAAGCCACACCCACAGAACCGGTAGTAATAAATTTTGAATCCCACCACTGATTCTGAGGGAATAGAGAATGAATTATTTTAATTAGTACTTATTGTATTCTGTTCTAGAAATTTACTATCCAAATTTATCACCACTGAACTGTAGTGGCACAGTGGTTAGAATGTAGTATTACAGGCTAATTCTGGTGACAGCCAACAGTTTGGTTCTCAACAGGTCAAATTTGACTCAGCCTTCCACCCTTCCAGGGCTATAAAATGAGGAACCAGGTTGTTGGGTACAATATGCTGATTCTGTAAACTGCTTGGAGAGGGGCTGTAAAGCACTATGAAGTGTTATATAAGTCTAATTATATACCACTATTGCTATAATGATAAAACTATAGCAGACATGGAAAGTAAGAATGAGAATGCTTTTGCATAGTATTCTGTTGCGTTCTTGAAAAAGTTTTCCTGTTATACTTATCGGTGGCTGTAAGTTAAGATGGAGAGAACTAAATGTAAATATCCACTAAATAAGGGTGAGGAACAAGCAAAGGAAATAGTAGTTTGTGGGAAACATTTGTGTATCTATGGACCTAGACAGGAGACCAACTGAGATAAACATACCATTAAAACAATCCTTATTCCAAGTTAATACAGGTCTTGCCAATGCGAGTGAAAAGGTACATTATTTTTTTCTCTGCCTCTTCCAACTTTCTCCTTTTCAAACACATGTGCACAAAAACACCATTTAGCAATGTTAGGGTGTTTATTTTAAGTGAGCAAAGTTCAGCAAATGGTTACTACATTAAAAAAACCCTTTTTGCTGTAACATAATTGTGACATCCTGTAGTTTTTAGCATTCATATTCAGTACAAATTTACTCTCCTACCTGGAGATAGCCATCATATAATTACATTCAGCAGGCAATGCTGAACTGGAATACCCAGTACAATAGAAATACTATTAGTACTACATAATGTGGAAATGCTTTCCAGTTGCATTTCTGAGTATTCAATTTACCAGCTGATGTTTTACTTTAATCTTAACAAATATTGCATAACTATCATTTCACTTATAGTAGAATGAAAGTAGAATATAATCTGCACTGGAAGCTATTTGCTATTTTCTGTTAATTTTTTTTTTTTTAAGAGGGGAATTTGTTGAAAGCAAGCTTTTAGGAATAAGCCGCGATCAGTGTGTTGTTGAATAAATTTCTTGATTTTATTTTTCAGAGAAACAAAGCTAACTCAAAATAGGAAGGGAAAAATAAAGTTTTATTTCTACTTTCAATAAGAACATGGTTTCCATATACAATACATATTATTCAGATATACACATCAATAGCCTTTGCTTAACAGTTGTTTTATATTTTAGATATTATGTATTAGATAATATTTAGCATTCAACAGATATTTTCAAGAGAATGCAAAGCCTAATTTGTTATAAGGCTACACTTAATAATTCTCTTTGTTATTCAGGCATATAATTCTTACTATGTGTGTTTATTTGAATCTAGACAAGCGAACACCTGCTGATGTTTCCATCATCATCTGGGAAAACAATATGCCACCTGCTTGTAACAATAGCAATAAAGGATAGAGATGTCATTCATTGAGAGAAGAGAGAATATTTGGGGGAAAACTCACCTGAAACTGATATAATATTACTGATGTTACATGGCTGATTTCAAGACTAGCAAATTTGACTACTTACAATATAATTTCCCCTGGTTGATCAAAGAAGACCAGCATTTTTTTGAATATTTCTTTCTTCTCAGTTAATTCTGTTCCTCAAAACAAATTTAACTACATATGGTCAATCATTCCTTATTGTGCTATCACTAGATGACTTTCAGTATTCTTCACAGAAGAGTGTTATATCTGACTTGAAATTGTCTGATATAAACATTGTGATAGACACGTTGTGTCTATTAGTGAAGGCTGGTAGTCTGTGCTTCTGAAGGCTGACTCAATTATTCAGATCATCACTAGATGAAACGTATCAGCCAGCAAATGATTTTGTTTGAAGATGAATGTTTACATTTAAGAAATGATGGAACGTGCAGCTGAAGCAGAAGTAGTGTGGGACAATGTCAGCAGGACCAGCCCAGATTCCCAGGGAGGAAGCAACACATGCCAGAAGGGGACCCAAGATAAGAGACTGTTCAGTCCTGAATGGTTGGAAGAGCAAAAGTTCAGGAAGCCACGCCCTAGAACAGTGATGGCAAATCTATGGCACAGGTGCAACAGGTGGCATGCAGAGCCATATCTGTGGGCACGTGAGCATTGCCCTAACTCAGCTCCAGCGCGTATGTGAGCACCGGCTAGCTGATTTTCGGGCCTTCCAGGTCCACCAGGAAACTGGCTGTTTCCGACCTCCGGGAAGGTGGGGAAGGCTATTTTTACCCTCCCAGGACTCCTAGAAAGCCTCTGGAACCTCAGGAGGGTGAAAAATGGGCCTATAGGCCCCACCGTGCCAATGCGTGCCAAACATGGGGGGAACACAAGAGGGTTGTGTGTGCATGCACAGGGAGGCATTGAATTATGGGTGTGCACGCAACCCCCCCGTGCTCCCCCCACTTTTGGCATGTGACAGCAAAAAGGTTAGCCATCACTGCCCTAGAATCTCCCACGGTGTATCAATTAGTTAGGTTATTGATTTAATCTGACAAAACTACCGTAAATGTACTGTGAGAACAGAACATTTGTTTATTATCTATAAGAAAATAAAGATCTGGACTCCAGTGGATATCCCTCTGTCATTCCGGGGGCTTGGACCTGACAAAAATGTAAGGTCGCTAAAACAAATCTCTAAAAAAAAAAGTGATAGATGCTTTTGTATCAATTTGCAACCTAAGTTTAAAGGTCACCTTGCAAATATTTTTTAAAGCTTCTTCGTAATATTTGTGAAGGGTTTGCCATAATATTCACTAATCAAATCAAATAACTTCACCTTTGATAGAAATCTACTACGTGGAGGAACGATTGGCAGCTGATGACTACAGCAAAGAACTAAGTAGTGGTAAATAGAATAGTTTTTCAGAACATCTTTAGACAAAGAGAGAGAAGAAGATCAAACACATGTCTCCTGAACAGTTGTTCATATAGAGGACACTGCAATACAGTGGTGCCCAGTGCATTTTAAGCAGTGAGAGATTACCAAAATAGCCATGTTGTTCCCAACTGGAATTGGTGTTTCTTAAAGGACATTAAGTTCACAAAGAAAATTAGCTTGAGAGCCTATTTATAGCAGTTAATGCATCAGGTTACAAACTACTCCTGCCTTGGGCATGAAACCAGCTTGAACCAATCACTTTCCTGAGCCCAAAGGACAAAATGACAGCCACTTCTGAAAAACCGTGCCAAGAAAACAGGTAGTTTCTAACAATTGGAAACAATTGAAAGAAAAAGGGGAAAAAAGGAAGGGGGAGGGAAGCAGCAATGTCCTGTGAGTTTTGAAAACTGACTGAGAAGGGAGTGGCCACCAAAGTCAGTGCTTTCAAAAGGACATTGGGTTGACATACTTTCTTTCCTAATTACATTCAGAAATTGCTTATTGACTATTTTAAAATGATTAGAGACCTTCAGATCAATGAATCTGAAAATACTGAATGAGTTTGGCTTCAATTCTCAATGAAAGAAAATTTGAACCATAACTCCACAATTTTTTTAAAAAAAATTGAAATAAATAGCAAAGAAATAAATAAGACTTTGATCTTAGAAAATTATAAATGGATTAAGGTCCAATGGAATAAGATTTTGGAATTAATTATAATGAATCCTTCCCATGAGAAATATATTTGTTTGGATGTTTGCAATACAAAATGAAGATAAGCAATTTTCAAAAATTGAGCTCTAGAGTAAACTAAATATTTTAATTATAGGAGGAAAATACCCAATACTAATTAACAGCTGATTAATTGGGACTTATAAAATGATGCAAAACATTTTAACATTGAAAATGCTGATGGACAGTTTTTAAAAATCAAATTGTTAGTTAGAATCAATCTTTCCTTCTATGGATAGTCTAACTCCAAAAGATGTTATGGAAGAAATGATGAACACATTTTATATGACAAGTCAGAGATGACATCAAAAGTGGACCTACAAATGATCTACAAATAACAGGATATGAGATTGAGATTAATATTTCACTGGATATATAAAAGAAACAAGTTGATTTTTTCAAAATCAAAAAGAAAACCTAAGTAATGAACCAAGATAATGACCCAGTTAATTTTTTTTTCTATATTGAATTTAGAGAAGCAGGCTTCTTAAAATTTTGAAAAATGTTGTGAGCTATGCAAAGAAGAAATTATATTATTTGAACGGATTAAAGATTATTAGAATTAAAAGGAAGGAATACAAAGTTGGTTTATTTGTTCAAGGTTAAAATAAATTAGTGGTTCTGGTAACCCTGATTGGAATTTCTGTTAGTATTAGCACTGAAAAAAATATGATTTATGTATTTGTCTAGAGATAAGAGACATATTATAGGATGAAGGGATCATTTGTTGTAAACTCAGAGGGGCTGAAGAATTACAAAAATTGTTTATACTTTTTGTGATGAAGGCTGTAAGTTCTTTATATAGTTTTTTCTGTTTCTTTACTACATTCTTATTTTTCTTTTAATTCTTCAGCTTTTAGACATTTTGTTGTCTTTTGCACTCTTTCTATTTTTTTATTTTAGTTTGTATTAGATTTTACTTTGTAATTAAAATACTTAATAAATTATATATTTTCATATTTATATTTCTTTTATGAAAGAAGGCTACATATGTCATTGCAGAAATAAATGATAACTTGATACATGGAAATCAAAATTTACTTTTACTTTGCTTTTGTAATATTGAAAATTTTGGGTTGTTTAAAAGCAAACATCTGTTTATGGTCTAAATTGTTATAATACACAATATAATAACATTGTTAATTTTCATAACTATAATGGTAAGATCCATTGCTCCAAGTAAAAAGTTTATGTTTCAGTTCTTTTCTGAGCTGTATATTCCAGTCAATGTAATAGTGATGTGTTAAGGATCATAGGTTATTTCTGCTATGTTATTTTGCTACTTATATATTACTTCCATAATTAATAATAGTAATAATCATCTGGGCATGCACTAACTTGACATAGTTGTGGGGCTTGTTTGCTCTGAGGAAAATGACAATTATGTCAGCAGTTTAATTATATTGTACAAGTCTTATCAAAGAAGTCAGAAAAAAGTGTCTCTCTATATACAATATGGTGAGACATAATTTGTAGAAACATGTACTAGATTGGTTCTGTGTCAAGTCAACAAGAATCTCACTAGAAGTTGCCGTTCCTGGACATCTGGTGACAAATGGGCAAATAGGAACCAGGACTATTGGCTGAGCAACCAAGGCCAGCAGTTGCAGGACAACTGGAAGAAAAGGTGTTTACCCATCTTTATCCAAATATACAAACGTTGAACACAAAGAAATAATGATCTGTTATTATAAATCAAGTCCAACAAGAAGAGGATATCTAAAAAGAATGAACCAGTTTTGGAAAGAGCAACACCCAGACTCAGAAATAACAGAACAGAGGCTACCAGGTTGATTTATAACATGAAGCAGATTTTGAAGAATTGCAAAGGTCTACTCATGGCATAGAACTCAAAGCCTTCCAGAAGTAGCTCAGACTGTATAAGGCAAATCAGGGGATGTTGACAGTAGAGGAAACTGATATAACTTTTTAATAGTTTTCATTCCTAAACCAGGCAACCTCTTCCCTTTCCATCCCCCCCCCAAAAAACAAAGTCCCCTATCTTTAAAAAAAAACCCATAACTATTCTCAATCCATATCACTATTAAGAAGGAGGAATCATCAACCAGATTTAAAACCTCCTAGATCATAACTTGCTTTGAATTGCTTGTTTTCTCTGAATTGCTCTGCTAAGTCTACTTCTTTACATTTTGTTACCCAGAGAGATGAGTATAAAGACAAGTTGCATAGCACAGAGAAAAAGGAAGAGAGAGCAGTCATAAATATTGGCAACCATCTTTTGTGCAATCTTTTAGTGGGTGATTGTGTAGAAGCATTATCTGTTGTCTCTCAATCACCATCTATCTCTGGATGGCACAGCAGGATTTCCCAACTTTATGCTGTCAGAGGAATAATTCAGTTCAGCAAATAAGATTTGGCGCCTCCTTCTAGGAACAGGGCCATAAATTGTAATGCCTAAAAGGAGCAGCAATCATTGTTTTGTCATTCGCTTTCCAGCGCTAGATGGCCAATCCTTCCTACCATATTTCCCAGCTAGGCACAATAAGATTAAAATAATGGAATTTCTTCTTTGCAACCATCTTATCTGATTGCACAGATTCTTACACGAACAGAATGAGAGTGAGAATAAGATAAGTGACGTTACATTTGTCTTATTGCTTGCAGAAGCATTTGCTACCTTCATCCAATATTCTGTTCTTTCTGTTTAAATGAAAGCCCTGGACAAATCATGATTTCCCCACCCTCCCTTTCTCTGTTTGGAATAGTCTATCTGCATGCCAACCCTAGCTTTTGAGCACAGCAGAGGTAAAGGTAGACTTTGTTCTCAAGGAGAGATGGAAGCAAAAGGTGGCGATGGTTTGGAGAGTAACTATTATCTCAATTTGCTGTCCTGGACGCTTTCAATGGAAGAGTAAGCTAATTTAGCTCCACATGTGTAGAAACTAGATTATTTACTGCCCCGTCAGTGCCCCCTATTTATTACAGCCCTTTGTCTGAAGAACAGGTTATATCAGAACTACTCTTGGATCAAGAATTCAACTCCGGTGCAGGAAGAAGAAGAAAAACTGCTCCTTCAGTTTTCTGTCTCCCAAAGAGGGAGAGTAAGGAAGGATCCGAAGGAGCTACTTAAGCTTTTGCCGCCTTCAACCCAGAGGGAGTAAGCTACAGAACAACGGAAGAAATAGTGACTGCCTTGAGTCTCACACTTTCTTGCCTTTCCTTCCAAAGGCGCCTATAGGTCGGGGGAAAGGCAGGGAACAGATTCCGAGCGTCTCCCTCCCACGGCATCTCTTCCTCCTCCTCCTCTTTTCATTACTATCTTCCTTTCTTTCTTCGGCAGCAGGAAAGAAAAGGTTTCGTTTACTTCCTCCCTCTCTCTCCCCCCTCCCCCGCCCCTCCGTGGCTCAACCACAAAAGTGGCGGCGCTTCGCTTTCTTTTCTTTTCAAGCGCATAATCGCCGGTGTAGTTCTGACGGCCGCCTTTATTTGCGCAGCTTTTTCCCGGGCTTCCCGTCCCCGTCTCCATTCCCCAAAGCTGGTTCCGCGCTCGGCTGCTGCTGCTACCAGTTGCAGCCCTTGCCTGTCATTACACGGCGGCTGGTCACGGGGCCGTCTGCAGCTGCCCCCTTTCTCAGCTCCTATGCAAATAAAGGAAGAGCCGGGGCTGACGCGAGGCTTGGACTGGGGAGGCGACGGGAGGCGGGACCCGCTGGGGCTTAACCGGTAGCAGCGGGGAGGGCGAGGAGGAGAGAGACGGAGAAGCTGCCAGCTTCAGTGCGTGAGCCGAACTGGAGAGGGAAAGAGCTGGTGCTGTCCACCGGGCTGTTGGTGCTGAACCTGGGATTCCCGCTCTGTCCTCTTGTTTTCGCCCGCGCTAGGAGGCTTTCTCCTCTCCCCCCCCCTTCTCTTCACATCCCTCACACAAAAGCAACTTGGCAAAGGAGCTTATCGGACGTCAAGGAGATTCTCTGCCCTACCGAACGAGGAAATTTCTTCGGAGTTTATCCCGGACTTGGGTTTCTTTCACCCGCCACCTTTGCAACGTTTTTGATATTTTTATTTTGCTGTACTTCTAACAGGCGTTGGTAATAATAAGGTGCAATCTTTCCACAAGGGGAAAAACAAAAGGGACAGGAGAACGCTCCCCTCCCCTTCCTTCCTTCCTTCCTTCCTTCGTGGGCTTTTAGTGACTTCAATCAGGTAAGGAAGAAACTGGGCTTGAAATGCATGTCTTCTTTTTTGGTTCCGACGATTATTTCAGGGGAAACAAACAAAAGTTTGGAGATAGCACAATGGAAAAGAGAAAGTTATAAACTGGTTAATTCTCGAATCGATTCAGTAGAACCCTGGGGAAGAGGAATTATTTCCGTGCTTTTGAAGGAGGATAATGGACATTGGTAAACAAGTGATGAATTTAGGTTGAAGTGAAAGCCCTAGTGAAGTGCGGGAGGGTCACTCAGTGGCAGAGGGTGTTTTTTCCCCCCAACATGCACACTTTTAGATATGATCGTGGGCTTTTAAAAAATTGTTATATACAAATATATGGAAGGAACAAGAAGCCTGGATTAATTCTTTGATGGGTTTTAATTAAAAGATCTCCTGGAAATTCAAATGAAAACATTTGGGGTGAATACATTTCTATTTTCCTGGAAAGAGATAAAGGAGTATGTAAAATCAATTGTGGAAATAGTGAGCAAAGCAAGAATTAAAAAGGAGATGCAAAATATATGCCTGATTCAACCGTCCCCCCCTCCCCTCCTTAGGTATATATCAGTGACTATAACAGAGGAGTTATGGGGTTTTAGGGGTTTTGGACAACATACATTGTTATTTCTATGCTGCAAACCAAGATATTTCAATACAAAACTTACACCATTCAGTTTTATTAAGGGCTTCCCCCTATAATCCTCAAGGTCAGCCTAAGGATGGAAACTTGTGATTTGTTTGTTCGGCAATATTGATTGGTCAGTGTCAGGCCTTCCTTCAGGCTAGAAGATGATGCGGATATGAAGTTCCAATTCTGTAATACAGTTAGAAGGTAACTGAGGACAGCTGGAACTGAGACGGCTGAAAGAGCTTATGCTTTTATACCTCACGGTTCTTTATTCAGAGCTTTGTTTCCCAAAGAAATCCAGTTTATGTGAGTTTCTAGACTTCTTTGCACAAACTGGGGTATTTTCCATATGATTTTAATGTTTTCCCAAGAGTGAAGATTTTATAGCTAGTGGGGAGGCAGATGACTAAATTGAACAAAAAAGCAAATTAACTTCTCAGCCATTACTGCATCACATTGTAGATTATTTGGTAATCTTCGCCTATACACATGATACTAAAACCATTTGTATATTCCCCTCTGCCTAATTCAGCTTAAAACAATAACAAAAACTGTTTGTGTTGGAAAGAATGGCAAAAAATAAAAAATAAAATCAGTTCCAATATGTTCCAAAGCAACGTGAAGTTCTTTGCTTTGTTTTTGTCAGTTTTACTTTAATGCTCTGTGTTAAAGTTGATATATGCTGCTAGTGCCAAACATCTGCTAAAATAATAGTTTCAAGGTTGTCAGCAATTCTGAAACAGCAGGAAGTATGATTAACAGCTGCTTAATTCAGTGAAGAAAAGTTTTGGTGATAAATCCTTGAGTTATGTTTATGCTGAAATATCAGCTTGGGAAAAAATGCATATTAGCATAATAGCATCATACATACATATGTACATACATACATACATACATACATACATACATACATATATACATACATACATACATACATTCATACAAACATACAAACAAACATAGATACGTACAGCGTGCAGATGGATTCTTATTTAGTCCTGCAAACAGGCTTATTTCCAACTTTCTATTCCCTTTCAGGAAAGATGAAAGCAACAATTTTGAAGTGTCCTTTTTCTATATTTGCTTATGAAAAAGAATATGAACACACACACACACACAAACAGATACACAGACATACAGACCCACAGAGACATAAGAGAATATATATTCTGTCTCTCTCTATATATATATATACTGTATATATATATCCTCTTGCAGTGCCTCTATAGACATGTAGAGGGCTCAAGCTTTTTCAGTGATTACTATCATGCAGATTAAATGTGTTTTTTTACTATAGGTTAAAAAATACACATTGTTCTTGAATATGCCTTGTAATTTATATTTTTATAAGTTCCAGAAAATATATGACATGACCTATAAAGGTATAGGTGCTGTAATAAGAAACGATAGCATAATTCTATATGTAATTGCTCAGAAATTTGTTCAGCTAAGTTCATTGGAGCTTTTTTCTTTTCCTGTAAAAGAGAGTATAGGGTGTAATACTGGAAGTGTCTGGAAAAAGGAAAAAGGAAGTTTGTTCTTTGTTTTTTGCTGTTAATTTACTGATAAGACAAAATGGTTGCCCACAATAGTCTAATTAGAAGATCAGGTAGTTAAAAACAGACTTCTTGAGCAAGTCTTTCCTACATTCTAGTTTCAACCTTCTTTTTTAGAGTTGCTGCTTGTCAACACAGTGCAGCTCAAAAGATATGAAGAAAGAGCTCCAGAAATTATTTTGAAAGGTACCTATTTGTACAATTGTAGCACCTTATCATCCTAATTACTGAAGTCTTTCTCTTGATCTACATTCATCCCTGTTGATTCTACCATTACAATAATCTGTGAATTTGATTCTGAAATAGCATTTTTGTTTCCACTTAGAAAGATTGTCCAATTTTTTTTTTAAGGAAAAATAACCTCTGTGGTAATAAATTATTATTTGAAGTGCTGAGAGTAATACACTAAAAATTTGTCATCCTTTAATATTGCTCATTATCCTGCATAACTAAAATCATGGCTAGCTTTGATTTTTAATTTAAATAAATGTATTCAGACACTTTGAAGAAAGTAAGAAAAAGAGCTAAGCCTAGTTTTCTTACATTTGAAAATAATACTAGTATTATATTGTATTGTATGTTCAGTGGAGGACTAATTAACTTTATAACGTGTGAAGGTAAGTTATCAACTATTCAGAATTATTTCTGAAGCATATTATATGTGAAACCTCTTTGGGTATTTACCTGAATTCATGCGTGCTGTTTAGGGATAGGGATCTTATCAGATTAGATCCAAAATTCACCATGTTTTTCCGTTTACCCATTAGTTATAAACTCCTTTATGTTGAACAAAATAGAAAAAAAGGAAGGAAGGAAGGAAGGAAGGAAGGAAGGAAGGAAGGAAGGAAGGAAGGAAGGAAGGAAGGAAGG
>JANHFK010000232.1:70312-81685 GCA_036250565.1 Sibynophis collaris
GAATTTTGCAGTATCCTTCCCCTGGAGTGGGGTGGGAATGGAGATTTTGCAGTATCCTTCCCCTGCCATGCACATCAAGCCTCAACCACCAAGCCACACCACGCCCACCAACCCATGACCGGTAGTAAAAACAATTGGATTTCACCACTGATATGGGCCCATTTTGTGATGACCATGGCATGTAGAAGATTGTATCTTGGAATATAAGAGGATGAAATTGTGAAGAAATACATATATGAGTATATGTTGTTTGTCTTACGTAATTAAGAAAAAAGACAAGTATAATAGATTAGAAAGGGGTTTGAACCTGTGAAGTGAATTTGAGGAATATGTACAAAAAACCGAAAATGTCTGTTTAGCTGGAGGCTAAAGCATATGAAGAATGGTTTTAGGAATTGGGTTTGTCTAGTGTAGTAATGAAAAGAAGGACTAAGGGTAGTATGATGACAGTGTTCCAACATTTGAGAGACTGTCACAGAGAAGAGGGGGGTCAGCCTATTTTCCAAAGCACCAAAAGACAATACAAGAAACAATGGATGGAAACTAATCAAGGAGAGAAGCAACCTAAAACAAAGGAGAAATTTCCTAACAGTGAGAATCATTAACCAGTGGAATGGCTTGCCTTCAGAAGTTGTGGATACTTCATCATTGGAGGTTTTTAAAAAGTATTTGGACAGACCTTTGTTTGATATAATATAGGGTCTCCTACTTGTGCAGAGTATTGGACTTGAAGACCATCAAGATCCCTTCCAACTCTGTTATTCTGTTATAACAGAGCAAAAGGAAAGAAATGAATCAAAATAGAATGAAAATAGAAATTAGCAGCAAGAAGAGAATGGAAGGAATGGAATGTCTCCTTTATGTAGAAGAAATTCTTCTGAGACTGTGAATATGGATGTATTTGATAAATGATGTAGTTGATCCCATGTTGTTAATCCAAATTATTTGCATTTAAATTATTAGATTGAACTATGATAGATGAATATGTACCTGAACTCTATTTGTCGAAACAAAAACTATAGTGTTTGAAGGAAAAATTGAGTGTATTATGGTATTTACCATAAACGGTGAAAAAAATGAGCAATTGGAGCTTACTTAAAGTTTACTTAAAAGGCAAAAACTAGATGAAGAACATTTAAGGATTGCAAATACTGATAGAAAAGTGGTACCTGACTTATTGTTAGGAATGATCTTTTACCAAAGAACAAGATGTGGCTTCTGCACATCTTGTTATATAGAAGTAAGAACTGGATAAGTCATGAGAAACATAAAAGTAAGATCAATGAAATAGAAATGGATTGTGCTTCTTAACTAAACTAAGAAGAAATCAGGTCAAGAATACATAAGCATGGAATGATTGCGTATTGAATACAAAAGTGAATGACCTGTATAAATGAATTACATCAAGTTGGATAGTCATCTAGTGTGAATGAATGGGGATTAAATTGCAAATCAAGCACATGAAAGAGTGAATTGAGAGGAAATGGAAGACTGAAAAAGCTGTGGTTGGATGGAGATTAAATTTCAAAAAGTGAGAGGTAATAATTTTAAAGGAGGAGGGAGGGAGGGAGAAAGGAAGGAAGGAAGGAAGGAAGGAACCATAACATTCCTTAAGCTAAATGCAAAAAAAGGAAATAGTTGTATAAATATCAGCAACACCACGAGCTTTGCACAAAGAACATCTAAACTTTGTATTCAACACTAATATACAGTATTTGCTTTAAATTGACTGAAATCGACTTACTATTCCATTTAAGTTTGGAGCAAGAGTTTTCATTTGTAGAATGATGCATGAAATTAAATGTCTAACCTATCATGAAATATCTGATGTTTTTGCAAACTGGCTGATCAACAGAGGAAATTATTCATATATAAAAAGTGTGCTGATTTGGTAAAATTTTATAGATATGATTAGAAGCTTCATATTATGGCCTAATAAGAAACTGAAAATGATACATTGGATCCTGATTTATAGGACAAATACACAATAGAATATTGATACACAGTATAAATCCTTTTTCTCGTGTGACAGTATTTCCAATAAATATAATAAATACTGTTTGGCATTTGACTCTTTAAAAATTTCAATTTGATTTTCTTTCATGCATGTTTAAAAAATGAAATATATACTCTCTCTTTTTAGAAAAAATTAATCACTATCAGACATTGGAAAAAATAGCTATATCTTTGTACTAGAACATAAATATATTCTTCTTTAATTTGATTCATAAAATAAGCATTAGATGAATAATTTGAACATAGGTGACATATGAAATGGTATAAAATCTTTCTAGATATTTTAAAACAATAAATTTGATTTCTTTAAGTGAATGAATTTTCATCTCCAGATTAACATCTCCATTATATAGGCTTTTTTATCTCAACATTCCCAGAATAATACAATTGAATTATTTAAATCAGTATAATCTTAATTGTTAGCTGATTCTGGGGAAGAATGGCTTGTATCTTAATGATTCTTCATTTATCAAAATTATGTTGTTTTGGTTATTTCATTCACAGAGATGTCTTAAAATGTTAAGATAATAATATCACAAAATATGGATCCTGTATATCTCAATAGTCCCTGCGACTGAAAGATTTGTATGTGTCAGACAAAGGCATGGCAATTTAGCATTTATTAGAAATCTTGCTTTTATTTCTCAACTGAAATATATAAAACAAAACTACCCAAAAATAATTTGATTAGCTGTATTTTTTTTTAGTGTTTCAAAGCAGACATATATCTAAACTATATAAACAATAATTCTGGAAGAAAAAATCTAAAAGAAAATGTGATAAACTTGTGAAATAAAATATATAAAAGTATAGTGGCACAATACAGATCAAGCCCAGATAAAATAGTTCAGTAAGCAGCTTGAGTGGTAACAACAATTCTTGCATTATTTATATGTATATATTATCAAGTAATATAATAAATTATATGCACTTTGCTTAGTATTAACATACTTGCATCTGATTCATGGACTACTGTAACCAATTAATATAATAATAAACTAAAAATAAAAATTATTTTAATTCTATATAATACAGAACTCAGTGTATCCTATATAAAATACTGAGACATAACTTCATGCCCAAAGACAACAGACACTTCCTAAGGGCCTTCAAGGATGTTAAGTTTTGACTTAAATTTTGATTTTAGTAACTCACAAATCATAATTATTAATGTTACAGAAATAGGAACATTCTTAAATATCTAACTGAATGCAAATTGAACTATATAGTATTGCTTTGAATGGACATGAAATGAAGTTATATAATATTTGACTTGGCTGTGCCTTAAACTTTTCATACCAGAGCGTCTGGCACTCCATCTATATAGTGTAAGGTCAATGTACCCCAAAAGAAATTTCACCTTTTTTTCTTAAGGAAACTCAAGATGTGAAAGTTCCTGCAAAGTGATGATAAACAGGAAGCTGTTAACATTAATCAATATATTGTATAAATGTTTTGTTTTATTTTTGTTCAAAGCTACTTTCTATATACTATACCCATGATGGCATGCGGAGCTATATTTGTGGGCATGTGACGCGTTGCCCTAGCTCAGCTCCAGCGTGCATGCATCGGGCAGTCAGCTGATTTTCGGCTGGCCCCAACCAAGCCACCCCTTCTCTCCCCGGAGTTTCCACGTGGTCCGTTTTGGATGCCAGGCATGTACAGAGCTCACACGGAGGCTCTGAGATGGTGTTTTCAGCCTCCAGAGGGCCTCAGGGGGGAGGCCATTTTTGCCCTCTCCAAGTTCCAGGAAAGCTTCTGGAGCCTGGGAAGGGCAAAAAACGGGCCTGCTGTGCCCACCAGAAATCAGGAAATTAGCCATTTCCAGCCTCTGGAGGGTCTACAGAGGGACAGGGGAGGCCATTTTTGCCCTCCCCAGGCTACAGAAAAGCCTCTGCAGTCTGGAAACGGGCCATTTCCGCCCTCCAAAGGCTTCAGGGTGGCCTGCTAGGCCTCAAACAGGGTGCAGGGGGGGTCGTGCGCCCATGCACGGGGGCAGGGTATGCGGGGCATTGAATTATGGATATGGGTACGCATGCATGTGACCGTCTTACACTTCCCCCACTTTTGGCACGCGATGGCAAAAAGATTAGCTATTATTGTACTATAGTATTCAATATAGTTTGAAATCCTATTTAAATAAATATGATAATGTTGACTTAGTTGTGATTCCTGGAGCTATTTTGTTTAATATGGAATCATTGATATTACTAGGTCAAATAGTTGGTCTTTGTTCTGCCTCTCTGAAGTGGGCAATTGGTTGGAAATCTGGTTCTGTTTACTTTAAATAAAATTATAATAAATTAAAATTATAATGATACATAAAATGGTTCCCCAAGCTAATGTTTCATTTGAGTGTATATTCACATTGTTGTATCTCATAGAGTGACAGATAATTTATGAAAGAATTATGGAAGGGGCCGAAACTGAATAGTATAATTTAAGGAAAAAGGAGTGTTGTATTTCCTCTGTCCTGCTGCAAAAATGTTTTTTCCTAAAAATAAATTTTATGATATCTTAGTCTTTCTTCTTCTTCTACTATTTCAAATGGAATTTATTTCTTACACAAGTTGTAAAAAACGGATCTTTTAAAACATTGATTTTTCACTTCTGGCAATTCTCATTACTATATCTCATTTCAACCATTCCTTTGGTTATTCTAAGTCTAAAATTTGGCTGGCTTCCTTTACATTACTTACTATTTCTTTTCACATGAATCTCTGTCTAGATCCTAATTTCCTTTTTAAGACAATTCTGTGGAGTGGCTTGTTTTTTTCAGCCTACATTACAGGTTGCTTGAGTACAGTTGTGATGTATTATTCTTGTTTGGTTTTGTTTGAATTTGTTAGTTTGCATAAATTTTGTCTCTCATGTAGAGCCAATATTCACTTATAAAGAAAGAAAAAGAGAGAGAACTAAATTGGAACGATAAAACAGAAACAATGGCTTGCAGCTGTACCTTTCAATGAACAGCATTAAAATTACTTTCTGCCATGACTGCTATGTCAATGGGAGAAAATGTATATCTGGCCACCTGCCGAACTCAACTGAAACTCACCTATTCCAGCAGTCTTTAGGTCTGAACTTCACCTATATTTATTTCCACTCTCTTACATTTGGAAATGTAACTGAAAATTAAAGTCAAATATACCTTGAATAAATCAGATATAATTAGATCCTCACAAGTATGAAAAATGCTACAGCTGCCATCAGAGTCTGCCCTTTTAACAAAAAAAGAAATTATGGAAATGTCAGAATGTTTACCAAATATGAACCCATCAAATTAACATTAAAATGATGTAAGATGCTAGTTGCAATGGCAGCATCACTGCAAATCCTATCACTTATATACAGAACGTATCAAGAAATTCAGTTTAGAATAGGAAGAAAAGGCAGTTCCTACAGTGTGACTAAATTGGTTTTATCTAGTGGTCTTGACAACAAGTATTGTTGTTAGTAAATACTAGAGTTTCATAAAAATGAGCTGTAGAGCTTTAAGGACAAATGAGATCAACAGACAGAAGTCAATTCTATTTTTTTTTTTAAAAAACACACACCCTTTGAGGCCTCTGAAGTGTAATACTTTTATCATATTTCTCTCCTTAGAGCATTGAAAAAAATCACTTTGAAATTATATCACAACAGTGAAATGTGAAGGGTTAGGTCTGAAGTGTTTCTGCTGTTATTACGCTCAGTTTAAGTCTACCACAAAACTAAAGAATTTGGGTGAAATCATTACTTCACTTAAATTAATTGATGTTTTAGGCTTGTATGTTTGTTTTTAAATATTATGCATGAAAATAATCACCACACTGATACTTAATTATACCTATAGATCCACCATCTGTTATTTACTCACTTTCCTGTTCTTTTGTTATTATGTTGTATACTTTGTATTTTGTTTGGTATTATTTTACAGTCATTTTGGAATGTGGCAGTACCTAGAATAAATGGAACAACTAAACTAAACCACACCACATCTGAATGTTTGTTCAGCAAATACATTATCTATGTCTTTGGAAGCTTGAGGGTAAAGTAAATGAAGTAGCTTTTTGATTTTGTATATCAATCTGCTGCTTTCTTTTTATCATGTATGGTAGTTGGTGCTTTTAATGGCTGAGTGAGTTGGAATATGAGTTGGAACAACACAGTATCAACAGTAGAGACCTTCAAATTTCTAGGTTCTACTATATCTCAAGACCTAAAATGGACACCTAATGGATCACCTTTTGATGACATAAAAATGTCATCAAAAAAACACAACAAAGAATGTTCTTTCTGTGCCAACTCAGAAAGCTCAAACTGCGTAAGGAGCTGCTAATGCAGTTCTACAGAGGAATTATTGAGTCTGTCATCTGCATCTCTATAACTGACTGGTTTGGTTCTGCAACCCAACAAGACAGACACAGACTTCAAAGGATAATTAGAACTGCAGAAAAAACGATACCAACCTGCGTTTCATTGAGGACCTGTATACTACATGAGTCAAAAAGAGGGCTGTGAAAATATTTACAGACCTCTCACATCCTGGACAAAAACTGTTTCAACTCCTACCCTCAAAATGACGCTATAGAGCACGCTATAGAACATCAGAACAACAAGACACAAGGACAGTTTTTCCCCAAACACCATCATTCTACTAAACAAATAATTCCCTCAACACTGTCAAACTATTTACTAATTCTGCACTACTATTAATCTTCTCATCATTCCTATCAACCATCTCCTCCCACTTATGACTGTATGACTGTAACCTTGTTGCTGGTATCCTTATGATTTATATTGACTGTTTCTTAATATGATTTGATTGCTTATTTGTACCCTATGACTATCATTAAGTGTTTCACCTTATGAATCTTGATGAATGTATCTTTTCTTTTATGTACATGAGAGCATATGCATCAAGAGAAATTCCTTTTGTGTCCAATCACACCTGGCCAATAAAGAATTCTATTCTATTCTGTAGCATACCTAAAAGGCAGGTTCATATAAAGAGATGAGTTTTCAATAGACATCCAAAGATATATTCGTAAGTCTAAGTTTCAAATACTGCAATGAAGTTGCCCTGAGTGTAGCCACTCTAGAATTCTCACTTCAATGAAGACAATTTGCAGAGTGTCAGAAAAATATAGCAATCTTGCCTCTAATGGAGAATGTATTATTTACACTTTAGGTGAATGTTAAAACAGAATATGATATAGAATATAATATTGTTGTGAATTTAAAATGAAAGCTGGATAGTTAAAAATTCGAAGTATATATTCACAATCATTCCTATCAGCTGACTGTTACCTCTTACAATGTTGCTTCATAACTGGAGTGAAAATACTACAGTAGTTTGCAGTTAGTGAATTTGCAGCTACTCCTTGTGTTTTTAATTGCCTTGAACAATCAATACGATCAACTTTTGATAAGTCACTTAATAAATTGACTGTCATTGGCTCATAGTTATAGGTCAACAGTTCATAAAGAAGTGATCAGAGACTAAGATACAGAATCTAGGATTCTGTAAAAACAGTGCAGGCAGGCTGAGACGAACATGAGCTAGAAAACCAACAATATTACCTAGGCTAGAGACTGAAGGAGAGTGTCTGGAATCAATGAAGACAGAAGCTATAACACCTGCCAAAGAGAGAAATGCTCCAGAGGCTGCTCTCCAGGAAATTTTATACCCAAATTGACAGCAGCAGATATTTGAGCTCTACAAGTAAGAGGATTTTGGAACAAGCATTTAACTTCCTTACTATGTTCTGATCATCAAATTCCTAACCAAAAGAAAGACTTCAAGAGAATCTAGGCCTCTTCCATATGTTCTATGTCTGGTGAAAAATAATTGGCTCAATTGCTCTGTCCTGGTCATGAAAATAAATTATTCTTTCTTTATTTTTTACAATTATGTCCTACCTTTTTTTTTTTTAAAGAAAAGCTCAAGGAAATGTACTTCCTCTTCATTTTTCTCCAATATGTTTTCCCTATGAAATAAATTGTACTGAGAGAGAGTCGTGGCACTGAAGTCACTCAGTAAACTGCATAAAAAACAATTACTACCAACCTGCCTTCCATTGAGGACCTGTATACTACACAAAAGGAGGGCTGTGAACCTATTTATAGACCCCTCGCATCCTGGACATAAACTGTTTCAACTCCTATCCTCAAAACGACGGTATAGAGCACTGCACACCAGAACAACTACACACCAGAACAGTTTTTTCCCCAAACACCATCACTCTGCTAAACAAATAATTCCCTTAACACTGTCAAACTATTCATTAAGTCTGCATTACTATTACTATTAGTCTTCTCATCGTTCCTATCACCCATCTCCTCCCACTTATGACTGCATGACTGTCGCTTTGTTGCTTGTATCCTTACGATTTATATTGATTGTTTCCTAGTTATTAGGAAACATTAGGACCTAGTATGATTTAATTGCTTTTTTGTACCCTATGACTATCATTAAGTATTGTACCTTATGATTTTTGACGCATCTAGCTTTTCTCTTATGTACACTGAGAGCATTGCACCAAGACAAATTCCTTGTATGTCCAATCACACTTGGCCAATAAAGAATTCTAATCTAATCTAATCTAATTTTCATGAATGAGGATAGACCTGAAGCAGGGATCCCCAATCCCAGTCCTCCTCTTAACTGCTGTTCTATATTGGCAGTATTACAATTACTATAGTTGGAACTATAATCACGGATTAATTATAATTCTCCATTATTTGTAGAATAATACAAAAATAAACCAACTAATACATGGTACAAGAGCAGAATTATCCAGAGCTCCTGTATTATTTATTTCACATATTTATCTCAAATTTAAGACAATAATTTCCCCAGAAAGAAAAAGGTAACAAAAATCAGTTTGCCTCAGTTACCATAGTCTGAGCTAATTTAATATGGCCTTTTTTTCCTACAATTATTATTTGAGGGAAAATAAGTGATACAAAACCATAAGCATGAAGAGTGCACAGCTCTGTCCCCACAACTTAAGCTTAATGGACTAAACCAAAAATTCTCAAGATTAATCATGTTCCATAGAACTTACAATTTTTTACCAGTGGGATCTTAATTATATAAAATTGTCAACTGCTACATCTTTTTGATTATGAGGGGAAAGCTGAAGGTTAAAATGCACATCTCTACATTGAAGAAAATCTCAGTTAGGGTTACATGAAGGGCATCAAAATTAAACTCACTTTTATATTATGGGTTATAGACCCAAATTCCTATTTGATTTCTGTGTCAATATATGACAGCTGTCAAACATTTATTTTCATAATCGAATGTAGATATTTTTTTAAAAAGAAAAAAATCAGTTAAGTACAGTATGAAACACACTGGCTCTTTTGTTAATTGCAGTATATCAGCATTTGATCACCCTAGAACAGGGGTCTTCAACCTTAAACACTCAAAGAGCCATTTGGACCCATTTCCCACAGAAAAGAAAACACCTGGAGCCACAAAACCCTTCCTGTGCCTGACTATTCCTTGAGCGGCCACAAAACTAGCATATGTAGTTGAATGAAACATTCTGTTTTCTTCTGAAACTTTTCTTTTCTTGGATTTATCCATGGTTGGCCTACCAGGGTTTGAAAAGCTCAATAAATTGTGTGCCGGCAGGTGTCACACATTGGCAGTTGTGATGTATATTTTGAGTGACAGGGAGCCACAGCAGAGGGGTGAAAGAGCCACATGTGACTCCAGAGCTGCAGATTTCTGACAATCTAGAAACTCCAATGATCCTCTTCAATTGTGCATTACAAGCATTAGCTTGTCCCCAATGCAGTACAAGTAGATTTATGTTGATTCTTTCAGCATTTCAAAATAAGCAGAATTTATTTCCTGCTTAAGTTGACACAGAGCCATAGTATGTAAATTTTATTTTACTTTTATTTCAACCTGTTCCAGAAAGATATGTTTACCTATCTCTACCAAGCCTGATTTTTTTATGAATAAATTCCCAGGGAGATGTGTGTCCTAGGAAGGAAGCTGAGAAAAATGGTTACAATAATTACTTATGAATCAATGGCACTAAAAAATTCCCCTCCAAAGCCCCCATCCATAAAGAAGGAAATCATATTTGATAAGATAGCAAGGAGGATCAGCATAACTGTACGTGATATCACATTTCTACCATTCATCCCACATTTTATTATAAGATTCATCCAGAACCCATCAAATTTTATGAGATCTTAATGCTATTGATAGGACCTGCATTCCACATTAAAAAAAATACATCTATTTAAGTATAATTGATGTTACATGCCTGTTATCATCAGGGTTTCTCTATACAACTGCATACAATTGCAACTTGGCTTTGTGTGTCTGGTTTGCCTATGAAATTCCAAACCAAGATCATTTCTCCTATGTCCCATCCTTTCAGTGAAAAGCAATGTAAAAATGCAGTCTTTATCTAAATCCATTCTATCCTTCTTGTCAAATGCGGCTTTGTCTGATCTTGCCATCTGGACCAAACTATATATTCCAAATGGGCATTTCCCCTATTTCCAAATCACTGCAGCACAGAACTCCAGTTAGCAGCTAATAGCTATAGCAGGGAACAGTTACCACAGTAAACACTGTAGAAATAAGCCTACATTTCATATACATTCCAGAAGAAACTTGCCAGACTGATTTGCCATGCTGTCATATGTCACATCCCATTACTTTTGTGACTTTGTGTTATGTTACATCAAGGATGTGACTAACATTAACCACATGTAATGTTGCACAGTACCATCTTGTCTGCCAAGGAAATTTAGAGCAGCCTGTCTTTCAGAAAGCAGGTTTTCCATTAGAGTTATTGGTTTCCATGCTTGTGTATGAGAGGGAGATTAACTCATCAGTTGACTAAGCTTTAAATCATTTGTCCAGATCCAAAATACACTGTTTTTACCTGCTAATTAAGCAAGCTCAAGGAAAATCCGAGGACCAGGCTTGTTTCATTTCATTTGCATTAAAAGATAAAATTTTCCAGGACTATAGCCTGAAAATGTCTACTTGGAGACAACAAGTCCTGAGGAGAAAGAATGGTCTGTTCTGCAGAAGTCCCAAAACTGGCACTAGTGAGTTGTGTATATATATTTATATATATACATCAGAAGTTGTAGATGGGTGGCTTCAGGAAGAAGTAGGATTTTATTTATTTGTTTGTTTATCGATGAAGGAAATTCAATCATCAGGAAACCTAAATAAAACCCCACAAACTTATTTGCTTATTTGTACACTATGACTATCATTAAGTATTGTACCTTATGATTCTTGATGAATGTATCTTTTCCTTTATGTACACTAAGAGCATATGCACCAAGACAAATTCCTTGTGTGTCCAATCACACTTGGCCAATAAA
>JANHFK010000238.1:0-10928 GCA_036250565.1 Sibynophis collaris
ATTCGAACCTGCAATAATTGCAGGCATCTGGTGTTAATAACAGGGTGCTTTAGACCGCTGTACTACCAAGGCTCTTGATTTTATTACTCATTACTCATATGGTAATATGGTTCTGTAACAAGTTTTTGGGTCAATAAATGTAACACTCAAATGTTTACATAAAACTTTTACAGACTACCAAAAGCAATACTTTTACCAAAATTAACAGTACACTAAACATTAAATTTCTAGGACTATACGACAGAAAATTATAAAGGTCTGCAGATAGTCCTTGACTTACAATCACTATTGGAACCAGAATTTCACTTGCTAAAGAAAGTGGTTGTTAAGTGATTTGCACCCATTTTTATGACCATTTTTTCCATAGTTGTTAAACAAATCACTGTAGTTAAGAGAATTCTGTGATTGTTAAGGAAATCCTGCTTTCCCAATTGTTTGTCAGAATCTGGCTGGGTGGTGATCATATGATTCCTGAATGCCGCAACTGTTGCCAATTGCCCAGACTTGATCATGTGACTGTAAGGATGCTGCAATGATCCTAAGCATAAGGAATGGTTGTAAATCACTATTTTCAGTGTTGTTATAATTTTGAATGGTGACTAAACAAATGGTTATAAGTTGAGGACTACCTGTATTTTAAATTAACCATTCACAGAAACATAACTGGGAGACAAGAAGAAAAGCCACAGCCTATACAACAGTCCAATAAATGAAATTTGAGTCTGAAGGAGGAGAGGTGGTAAAAGCATCTGAAAACAAAATTTTCTTAGTTTTGGGGAGAGTAAAATGAAGGGACGGAAGTGTATTTCCAGACTTGCAAGATACAGTTAATGTAATCTTATAATAAGAATAGAGCTAGCAATCCGGGTTGCGCTTCTTGTCTGGACTACCTTGCAAGGCTAACATGAAAGCTCGAAGACTAGTAGCATTTTTGGCTATCAGGGTAGTGTCATCAGCAGAGCACAAATTATTGATATTGATATAATCAGCAAATAGGTTGAATAAATAAAGGGGGAGTAGATAGTCTTGTCGTGCTCCTTTGACATCCTGGAGCCTGTCAGTTACAGACTGTACTGTAACTCATACTATGATGACTATTGTTTTCGATTCTTATTTTCTGTTTATGGTTTTAATGAGGATTTTTAATTTTTTTAAATGTTAAAATGCATGCAGTTATTTACAATCAATTAATGAAACACTAAAACTTTAATTTCAAGGATATTTCAAATCTTTTGTTTTTTTCACTTGTTTTCTACTATTTTGCTTAGCTTGTTATTCTTTATCCTTGCCGGATTAAAATATTCAATAATACATATGAGAATAAAAAAAATACCGGTAGTTTTACTGAAATAAAGTTAGATTATCAGATGTTATATACTAGGAGTTCTCTGCTAAAAAGACCTTTTCTAACACCAGAGAATCTGTATTCAATTTGCCTTCCCCCGACCCCTACAGGAAAGGTGACTGAGCAGGCTATGGTGGAGGAATGTGATGGACAATATACAGTAGATATTTAGACTCTTTTCAGCTACCCAGTGTAAAACCTCTACAGGTAGTTGTTGACTTATAGCTGCAATTGAACCCAAAATTGCTATTGCTAAGCAAGACAGTTGTTAAATAAATCTTGCCCCATTTTACGACCTTTTTTGCTACAGTTGTTAAATGCCGTTGTTAAGTTGGTAACACGGTTGTTAAGTGAATCTGGTTTCCCATTGACTTTGCTTGTCAGAAGGTCACAAAAGGTGACCATATGACCCCAGGATTCTGCAAGTGTCATGAATCAGTTGCAAAGAATCTGAATTTTGATCACGTTACCATGTGGATGCTGCAGTGGTTGTAATGTGAAAAACAGTCATAATAGCAATAGCACTTAGACTTATAGCACTTCATAGTGCTTTTACAGTCCTCTCTAAGTGGTTTGCAGAATCAGCCTATTGCCCCCAACAATCTGTGTCCTCATTTTACCCACCTCGGAAGAATGGAAGGCTGAGTCAACCTCAAGCCTGAGATTTGAACTTGCCAAACTGCTGGCAGCCGGTGATCAGCAGAAGTAGCCTGCAGTACTGCACTCTAACCACTGCGCCACTGCAGCTCAATTTTTTTCAGTGCCATTGTAATTTTGAACAGTCACTAAATGAACTGTTGTAAGTTCAGGACTACCTGTACTTAGCACAGAGATAGTTAACATATGGCCATTTAGATATTACCAAATAATAATTTCTAGAAAGTCTAACTAACAGAATAATTGTGAAATTTCAATATATAGAGAGACAAAGATCTCTATTCATTTCCAAGTATTTGTTGTAGCAAACATAAATCCAGATTTTTTTTCTGTCCTTCTTATATATATTTTATCTAAGTCTGTTATTTCATTTTATTCCTTAATATTTCTATGCCACTTTCTAGGACTTATCTTCTAGATCTTTTTGGATTGACATATTAAATTTATTCTGGGAGATCTCAAATAACCAAGTCCTGAAGTGATCCTGTAGGGCAGTGATGGCCAACCTTTTTGCCGTCACATGCCAAAAGCGGGGGGAGTACGGTGGGGTCGTGCTCATGTGTGCCCACACCCATAATTCAATCCCCCATGCCCCACCCCCCAGGCATGCACACACGACCACCAAGTGCCCCATTTTGGGCCAAGCATGCCAACCTGAAGCCTCCGGAGGCCGGAAAGGGTGTGTTTCCTGACTTGCAGTGGGCCGGGTAGGCCCATTTTTCACCCTGCAGAGGCTTTCTTGGAGCCTGGGAAAGGCAAAAATGGCCTCCCCACATACCCCGGAGGCAGAAAACACCCTCCCAGAGCCTCCGTGTGAGCCCTGTACTGACCTGGCATCTAAAACAGGCCATGTGGAGACTCCTGGGAGGGGAGGGGTGGCATAGGCAGGGCCAGCCGAAAATAAGCTGGCCAGCATGCACATGTGCACTGGAGCTGAACTAGGGCAATGGCTTGCGTGGCCGCAGATATGGCTCCATGTGCCATCTATGGCATGTGTGCCATAGGTTTGCCATCATGGCTGTAGGGTTTTGAAGCTGGTGTTCATCACCTTGATTTACACCTAGAAACTGATTGGCATCTAAGCAGTTTATGGAGTAGACATGTTTTTACATGGGCAGCTCTTAAAGAGCCCGTTATTACCTAGCAAACTACTGGTTAAAGCTCCTAAAATCTAGATGGTCTTCAAGGGCAGAATCCTGAATATATTAAATAGCCCAATTGTCAAGTGATGAAGGTCTGCATAACAGTGTGCAGTGTTTCTTGACCCAGAAACAATTGCAATGGGTGTACTAGATGTCATCATATTTGGTGCTCAAGCAAGTGCCAAACATCCAGGGAAACCCCAAATCGTGAACACCCTCTGTTCAAGGAGCTTCAACCTTCTTCAGAAACAGAGAGACGTATCTTTAGAATCAGGCTTTCCATATCCACAGCCAATTTTTCTTTTAGGATTAAGTCCGTTCTTCCTGATCTTATTTCTAACAATCTCTAGGCATCAAGACAATGCCTTCAGCACATCACTTTTCTGACTGTGGGCAGCAATGCATCACTGGATAATATTATATACTTATACTTCATTCCATGCTGATATATCACTTCTCCTGTGGCTTCATGTAGATATTAAAGGAAAAGAGGAAAAAAATTGAATCCTGCAGCACACCATAATTGAGTAACCTGGATCGACTTCTTTCTGCCCAGAGCCATAAACTGGAACTAGCTGTACAGGATGGAGAACCAGTGCAACATTATGTCCCGTCCCCCCAAATCATGCAGCCTGTCCAGCAGTTGATGGTATCAGATCCCTCTGATAAATAAAACAAGATTCGGGGGGGGGGGGGAGGTTGTCACTGTCTCTTTATCCCAGTCTTGTCAGAGGTCATTAAAGAGATTAATAAAGATACGTTCATTTCTATGCCGGGGCCTGAACCCAGATTGATATGCAATTAATCTGTTTCCTTCAGAAATCTCTGTATGTTTTTGTTTATTTTAAGTCATTAAGATTTTTTTTCTGAGGTTTGTAGATTTCTTCAGACATGGCAGAAAAAGATTAAGAACCTTTGCTTTAGAATGATATCTGGCAATCAGTGCCAATCAATCATAATTAGTGAAATGGATAGAAACAAATAAACTATTTTTTATTCTTCATCTCTTCTTTCTGGTGTACTCAGTAAAGCAATTTCATATCAATTGTGATGAAATTACCAGGGGAAGAATTACATACGATAGGATTAGAAAAAGGGAAAAAAGTAATTTGGGAAAAAGGCTGGCAAGTTAGAATAAAATTGTTTGGGATGACAACAAAGTATATCTGACATCTAGGCTCTTCCTTTCTAGCATGGTAAAGATGGTCCAGAAATCTTAAATAATGGAAGCTACAGGTCATATAAGCAACTGATGAAAATGATTGACTAAATTAAAAGTCTGGTACTTTGGAGAACACAGTTTCATTCAAATAGTTTGAAAACAAAAACAAACAAATCTCCCAACCACAGTAAAACATCCAACTTGTCTAGATAGAAGTTAAGTTTATAAGAGTTACATGTACTTTATTCCTGATATAAATTTGGATTTAGAAGTTCCCATAATAAATAGTGAGATTACATTGTTTCATTTCTAACACTCCAATAAATCATAAGTAGGTTCACATAATATATTATTAGACTACAATGTGGAGGGCTAATTAAAGGCTCATTGTGGTTTGCAAAAATGGGCAATTGGTTTCATTCAGAAAAACATAGTTTATTGACCATAAGTTACCATGAGTTTTGCATTTTTTATGCAAAAATAGATTGTGGG
Organism: Sibynophis collaris; assembly: GCA_036250565.1. Taxonomy (NCBI): domain Eukaryota; kingdom Metazoa; phylum Chordata; class Lepidosauria; order Squamata; family Sibynophiidae; genus Sibynophis; species Sibynophis collaris. The sequence goes on from JANHFK010000238.1 coordinate 4,799, forward strand.
TGCCTTTAGCTCACTACAGAGGCATCTTAAGGACCTCTTCAAACAACGAATTTAAAGCAATTTGAATAAATGAAATTGAACAGCAAATTAGCAAATTGTCAAATTCCAAAACTTAAAGTGGCTGTTTTCAAACACAAAGGCAATTGTTTCACTTCAAGAAGTTAATGCCAAACTTTTAAATGATAGCAGCAATGTATTTATTTACCAATGTACTAAAACCATTATTACATGCAGGGCTTTAGGTTGCTACTCAAATACACCAACAGACCTGTAACGAGTACACCATTACTCCCACACATACTACTTCTGTGGCATCCGGCATTCCGCCAATTCTGTCTTAAAAACTGACACCAGGACTAGCCTACAAGACGGTGCCGGATTCCCCTGCCCTGCCTTCTGCATCGGGAGTAGCTTTAGCGGCGGCAGAAATCTACACCCGAAGAGAAAGAGACCTCCCGTGAGTCGTTCGCTCAGTGGGGCGCTGCGGGAAATAGGAAGCAAGCTACTATTTGCCACCGGATTTGGGGAGTTCAGAAAAGGCTTCTTCAAGATATAGTAAAGGCTTGAGATAAGGTTCGGGGGGGGGGCGAATCCCTCTGACGGGGGCGTGCAGGGAAAAAGGGGGAGAGAAGAGCCAAGCGAGCCACCCCGAGGCAGGTAGGCAATACTCACCCCCGCCGCCTCCGACCAGGACCGCCGCCCTGGAACGAGCAGCACCGCTAAGAGGAGCGCGATGCCCGGCCCCGCCAGCCTGCTACCCATCGTCGCGAAAGCGCCGTCCGCCCCACTGGTGCTCAAACACGTGGCCGTGTCCAACGGGGCTGGATACCGTCAGCCTCCTTTCCCGTGTCCCGCCTGGAGCGTCTCTAGCGCCGGAAAGGCGAGCTTGATTCTTGGGCCCCGCTTGTGGGCGGCAGCGGCCGCTCCTTTCCCCGCCTGTCTCCGCCCCCGGCCCCTGGGACAGCGTGAGAGCCAGGAGCCGCCGAGGAGGAGTCGGCCGGTTCCGCTGTCTCCCGCGTCCGTTCAAAGCCAGGAGCCCGTCGCGTCCGGAGGAAGAATGCGGGCTGGTCGAGCGGAAGCCTGAGGGAGCTGCGGGGACTGGAAGGTGAGTCCATACCTACAAAGGGCGCGAGGCTCGACTTCGCCGCCCTCGGCTTTCAGCCTGCATCGGGGGTCGCGTCTCTCGCGCCCTTCGTGGCCCCGGACCCCGCAAAGCTCCCCGGGAGCTATTTTCGCGCCTCAGGGCTTCGGGTATGTCGTCCCCCCACGCCCCGCCCCGCCCCAGTCCGGTAGGCCACCTGTGAGGAAAAGTTATTCCACCCAGCATTGATTCCGGAGTGAAGCGGAGCTTTCTGAAGAATCGGGAGGGGCGGGGAATGTCCTCCACCATCGACATGGGGTTCTGTGTAGCCTCTCCGGGAGAAGGTGCCGCTTAACCTGACTCGGGTGATCCTTTGGAGGTTGCGCTAATCCCCCTCCTCCCCCCCCCCCCCGTAAAAAGGCCTGCCTCTGCTCGCTGCTGGTGTCTCTTTGGAAGACTGTGCTCCCTTTGATTTCTAGGACCATCCTCTTCCACAAGGAGAAAATAAGCAGACATGAAAAGTACTCCGCACTTCAGCTTAGGATGCTGGACCCGGCAGTAAGTAGATCTATTTCTTTCTAGTGTTGTAGCATTTCTTAAAAGTTGCTGTAAGACAGGCAAAACAGTAAGAGCCAGCCTGGCCGTAAAGAGTGGTGAATTGTAACTATTTCAATCTTGTCTTGGTACAGGGATATGCAAATTATCCTCCTGGTGGGATTGACTGTGCTTCTTCCTGCCTGTGTACAGGCTGTAAGTATATCATCATCATTTTAAATATATACATATATATATATGTCAAAACAAAACCATGAGAAACTTTTATTGGGCTGCTTCTGTTGCCAAAGTTCTTCAACTACCTTTGTTGTTTTTCAGTAGTGCACTTTTTACTATTTTTTTCTACTAAACAGTTTGATCACCCCTCCCCATTTGTCTCTGTTAAAAAATATGGCTTAAACTATGAATGCAAAGTATTTTTAAAGTACACAATTTAAAATTGTAACTCACGTGAATTGATTTGTTTCATATGTTGTAAAACAATTAGGAAAATATCAGTCAGGTTGGTTTCTAGACACTGTTTGTAATGGTTTTTTTGAAGTATAAAAATTAAACAAGCCATATATGCAGAATATTACAACCAACTGAAATATCACAGGCTTTTTTAATTCTCTAGAAACTCACAAGTTAGACAAAGTCAGGTAATATGAGCTACTTTGACTATGTGTGCATGAATTATTGACATCCTAATAGCCAACCAGAGTTTAGGCTACAGTGCCCTATATACCTTGCCCCTATGGTTAGTTTATGGTATAGTTTATATTTTATGGTAATCTTCAAAGCAATAAATAAATAAATATTAAGGTAATTATGGATTTGAATTTTTTGGAAATTCAGACAACAATTGTAGAAATTGCTCCCTCTGTTCACAAAGTGCCTTATCATGGTATCTATCTAGTTATTGGATGACTAGAAGTGCTTTAGAGAAAATAACCCACTGGCCTCCAAGTAGCTTCCATTTCTTTCTTTGGACTTCTCCCCTGCCTCACTCTCATGGGACAGATACATTATTTTAACAAGTGAAGATGATGGGTGCTGATTACTTTGAAGTCTTTCTGAATGCTCCACCACCTCCTTCAAACAGGGAGAAACTGAACAGAGACCATTGCTGGTGTTTGTTAAGGGAGAGACTGGATGGCATAAGACCAACCAAAGAAAAGTTCATGAAAACAAGCAAGTTGTAGAGGGCATAGAAAATGGCCTTGAAGGATAGAAATGAGTTGCTGCCAAGGCAAATATCAAACAAATCATCCCACAAAATTAGCTTCAGAAACATGTCACATAAGCCCCTCCTACAATTGAGGGAGGAAGGAGGGAAGCATATGTTTCAATGGAAGTAGTTTTAGACCTCTAATCCATTGGTTTCTTAGTCTGCTCTGCTTTATAGAGCTGGCTGAAGCAGATAAACAAAATGAGAGTACTTTAGCAGCTGCCTGGATGCCAGTAGTCATTATGCATGAATAAATTTACCCATGGGCAAATTGATGGAGTATTGGATTTATACTCGGAGACCTTACAATAAGAACATATGGAAAATAATCCTGAATTTGTTTGGGGGCCTAAATTCTATTTTAGTCGTTGGCCATATTCCTGTTTTTTAAATGTCATCTGTTTTTTCTGTAAAATAGACTTTTGTTGGAGAAAGGTATTGGGGTTTCTAGGGTGTGGTTTCTATTTGAAACTTTTCAAGTTTTCATGCAAGTTACTGACTTGGTTTTTGGTCTTACCATTCTTGTGAGGCTCACCATGATATTGATGGTTTGAGGAACCTGTTTATAAATGATTACCATGTCCTTTTTTTGTGAGGACCTTTCCCCAAACTTCCACTAACCAAAAAAGGTAGAATTCTCGTACATTAGAGAATTTTTAAAAAGCAAACAATCTGAATTAACAAGGAAATTAAAAAGTACAAGAATAAGGCTAAATGTAGCATTAAAGTTTATATTTAGGGTTGATGTATTGTATGTGGTCATAGTTGTCATCAGCCATTCAGTCGTAGGCCACTCTATGGATTTGTATATAGTAGAATGTATTTATTTATCTCAGTGAAATAATTAAATTTGTTTGCAGTTTATTATATTGTAATTGGCTTCAACAAAGACATTGTTTAACAATACATATTGAGTTGAGCTAAAGCAATTATCTTTGCATTTTAATTTTAATTTTTTAAATATATAAATAAAAAATATTACATATGTATATACTGTATATATTGATATTGATATTGATATATATAAAATATATTGAATAAACAAAATATATTTTATATAAATTAAAATATATATATTATTTTAATATAAATATATATTTTAATATATAAAATATATTGAAAAGTTTATTGAAAAAGAAGAAAATAGAGAAATTTAGAGAAAATGAAGAATTTTTTGAAAAAACAGACCACAAACAAAAAAGAAAACAAAGAAAAAAGATACATAAAATACTTAATTCACATAAAAAAGCATTTGCTTTTTTATGCATTAATAATATTAAGAGATCTTTGTATGAGAAAGATTATTCTAAGCAAGAGAGCTTCTATTCACCCCTGAACCCCATCATATTGCATTCATTCTTTGTATGCCGCCCAGCATCATTGAGAGTGAACTGGGCGGCCATGTAAATTTTCTTGAATAAATGTATGAGCCAAGTGCTTCTTAATTTTCCTATCTGTTCATTTTAACCACATTGTGAATGGAATGAAATGTGGCATTAGCCTTGACAATGAACTTTTATATGAATGCTCAAAAATTGGTTTTGCTGGCCCTGCATATATCTTCCCATTCTCTGCCTATCCAGTGTAAAATGTAAAGGGGGGTTCTCTAATAGTTGCCCGTGGAACTGAAAAACCTGAGTAAACAGGATCACCAACCATACACCATCCTTTCCTATATTCCCACTAACTAGCATATAGGATGAACTAGCATATAGGATGAATTAAAATTGCAAGTTTTTGTACGTCCATGCCCACACAGGGACACAAACAAGATTTTAAAACACTGAACTCAAAATAGTAAATCTTTTATTTGGGCCTCCTCACACAACAACTCTGCGTATGAGAGAGAGAGTAACTAAAGTCACCCAGCTGGTTTTCATGCCTAAGAGAGATGTAGAACTCACAATTTCCTAGTTTCAAGGCCAGCACTTTCACCGCTATACCAAACTGGCTCTTTTTCAAATAAGTAATATAGAATTAAAAGAATTTCAGAAACAATTGGAAGACTTGACTAAATATGAAAATCTTGCAAAATCTTACTCAGTTGTTTGCAATAGGCTGTCAGTGGCAAAATAAGAAAGATGGCGGGGAATGAGCAAACCATACAAATTACTGAAAGCTAGGTGGAAGAAGGACCATAGATCTCCTATCATGGCTCAGTCCTGAAGACAGCAGGCGTGAATATGAAGTCAACCAAGGGAGAAAGGAATCTCTATATCTTGCTTATTTGTCTGGATAAGAAGAAAAAGATCTTTTCCCAACCAAACCAGGGCAGGAAAGTATTTTGAAAGTGCTAGTCTGTTGGAGCATCACAACCAAAAACCCTTCTGTGCCTAGAAGGAAGCTAGAAGGAAAGGGGGTGGGGTGGGGGAATCAATATGCCAGTAGCCCTCTTCTTTGATCCTGATGAAAGTGCCCCACACTGCTATTACATGGTATGTAATACTGTGGGCTGCTAATCAGGTGTAGCTGGTGTTTATAATGGAATTGATAAAGATTGATGCTGCATGTACCAAAATGTGTGTTCCAGGAACTGAAACAGATAATTAAAAGACACATGAGATGGAGTATGGTTTCCATCTGCTGCAAAACATATCTCTTTTGATTATCATAAAGATACTAAGTTGAAGTGTTGCAAATATAAAAAAGTAACTTTAATATTCTTCATTTCATGGAATTGGAATATTATGCAGATATTAGTTGGATAAGTAACAGAATCATAGGGTTAGGCGGATCTTGAAGGTCTTCTAGTCCAATCCCCTGTCCAGTGCAGGAACTAAATAATAGTTATTTAGTAATCATATTTTTAAATGAATACGGTAAATATCTCTCTTTTTGGAATATCAGAACCTGGCTCCCATCAACTTGATGAAATAAGGGTAGCTATCCAAAGAAAAATTGAAGAATCTAGTTAGTAAAATTTAGTTTCTTCAGCAAAGGGCATTTCATATTACTTACACACCATATCAACAAAATAAATATTTTGATCTTGGCAATAGCAGTGATGGAACAGAATTATTTCATGAAAGAGAGATGGGTAGTATATGGTATTGAATTAGTTTAGGATGTATGTTTTTGAAAAGCAGTAGCCGAATGAATGCTACTAAGATTGAAACAGCCCATATAAGAGGCCAGAGATTACTATATTTGTACACAAGCTGCAAGATAATTATTTCAGAATGACTAATGGGAATTTGAAGGAGAGAGAGAGCCGAGGTGGCGCAGCGGTCTAAAGCACCCTGCTATTAACACCAGATGCCTGCAATTATTGCAGGCTCGAATCT
>JANHFK010000241.1:63863-74063 GCA_036250565.1 Sibynophis collaris
CGTGAATCCAGGAGGACTCCCAAGTTGCGGGCCCTTTCTGCAGGGGCTAGTGTACTGATTCGGAAGTGTGCGCCCTGTGTGTGCGCCATCATCATGTCTGATTTTTGACCCTCTGCGCATGTGCAGAAGGCTTTGCGTATGTGCAGAAAGTTAAAAAACAGGAAGTAATGATGTCCAGGTGGGTGGGCAGAGCCTTGCACTGCTACTGCTACCAGGTCACCGAACCACATGCTGCCTCCGTTACCAGCATATGCGAGCCAGACAGAACTGGCAGGATTTCACCACTGGTTTGGTGACTTGTTAGCATCGTGTGCCTAAATGAAGTAAAAGAGAGCAGCATAAGAAATACAAATGCTTAAGAATTAGGAAGATATCTAGTTTTATGATTCTGAAGAATGAGAAGCAATTGACGACGTGCATGCAGACATCCTGAGTAAGGGAAGAGGGAAATAATTTGTACTTCTTTATGAAGGCCATTAACTTCATGCCCTGCAGGGAGCTAAATCAGAAGCAGATGCTCTGGCTTGCTGTGTGGCTGACAACCGCCTTTTGCAAAAGCAGCAATCAACACCTGCATTGACAAAATGATGGCTTGGCATATCCATGTCTCTGTTGGCTATCCTGAAATACAAAGGGATGGCAAGAATGTAGTACAAGCAAAAACATATTGTGGTGGAAAACCAACCCGCTATCAAATGCCCGTCTTTGTAATTATGCACAAAAGCAGCGTCAATGGGGTTCCAGGCACTAAAAATGTTTTCTGAAAATTGAGGTTCTTGAATGCCATTTGATCAGCTCTAAGCTCATTCCACTTTCAATGCCATTAACGAACATCAGAAGAAAAAAACAAACAAAAGAACGTGTTGATTTGATGACAGGGAAAGAGAATGAGGTGAATTAATGGCCCACAAGAAATGAAATAGTAAGTGAGGAGGTGGTAGGTGCATGATTCATCTTTTTAAGACATCCTTAGAGCTTATTAAAATGCATGCAAGAAATTACTGCTTAAAATAATGGATACAGTGCTGAACCACTCTATTAATTATTTGACTTTAAATGACCTAACAATTAAAACCCGACTTTACAGAGAGATAGGTAGATAGTTATGCCTTTTCATCTGTTATCAGCTTAATACTTTTCGCGTGTATTTACCATATGAATGGCAATTTGTTACTTTATGTAGCAGTTTGCCATGAACATTTTAAAATATTTTGCTCAGATACATGATTAAATAGTGAACGTGCCTATATCTGAAATGGATACCCACAGATTCAAAATGAGATTTTCAGTATATACTGTACAATCACCAGAAAAATGATGGTGCTCTGAAAAATAACATGTTTTAAATATTCATTACCTTACTGAGTATCAAGACTCAGTAAGACTTTTAACCTTTAATTTTATATATAGATTAAATAATGGGAAGATTGCATTCTCTGTAAACACCTTTTCTCTTGGATTAGAGCTATTCCAATCTCTCTCTGTATTATATTTATAAATGTATATTTTAATATAACCTTTGGATCAGAGAACTCAACATCAATAAAAATCCCTGGGGATTGTGTCAAAGACCGACTTTAAGTCAACAGAAACATCATATAATTTATTTAGAGTTATTTTTTTAACCAAATACTGGAAAATGCCACCAAATGATATAATATAAAATATTGGGTTTAGCTGATGATTCTTCTCTGAATGATTCTCTGTTTTGCCTTTCTTTATCAAAAAGATTGCTGGAACAGGAAGGAATGTAACAGGGAAATGGATTCAATGTGACCTTGAAATCAAATCAAGTTTTATGAGAGATTTCTACATTTTATTTTCCTTCCATGTAACTATATTTGACAACTGAAATTATAAGTCAAATTAAGATCATATCCTACTGTCATGCCAAATTTAAAGCAACAGCATCTGATTTTTGAAAGTATATATCAGTAGCTTCAATCTTCACAGAAGAAATGTGTTTGAGAATGACATTTTAATTGTTTGCTGGAACTCTTGTCTCTGATATGAATCTGACAAGGTCATTTCTGAAAGCTACCCAGCTGTTTATCACATATTTACTATTATTTTTGCCATCTAAGCCAGTAAAAGTATAAGCTACTTATTTATTAATCCACATCCCATTTTTTCATTTTTTAAAAATCACAAGGTTTTTAAAAATTGCATAAAGCACATTGAATATTTTAAAAAAAGAAATAAAAAGGAAATTTTCAAATTTTCTAAGCAAATAAATTTTAAAATAGATTATTAGGGCCAGGAATACAGTTGTCAAATCCCGACTGGTTTGCCATACCTGGGGGGGGGGGGGATTGGCAAGCGAGATGGCAGGAACAGCCAAGTGGCAGCTTGCCGGGCGGCGGCTCAGACGGCAACAAGGTTTACAGCTGGGACTGCTTTGGCTGCTACTGGGTGCAGCATGGTTCAGCAGCAATGGCGGCAATGATGGCGTTACTGCATGCACAACTGACCAGCAGCCTCCCGGAACCCAGCTGGCTGGCGCCAGATGCAATGGCGTAACAGAGCGGCAGCGGGCTATAGGCCAGAGTACGGAGGTCATTATTGGGTGATGGGAGATGACCAAGTTGCCTGCTGTAAAGGAACTGGATGCTGATGCCAGATGGTGGTTGAGTAAGTGGGGTTGAGGGGGCAATGGTTCCACCAACAAAAAGTACTGGGAGGCGGTAGCTCGGGAGCTGACTTTACAACGGACTGCTGCTGTTACTTACTCAATTTGTGCCAGGGCTCTGGCCTGAATAAACCCAAGTTCCAGAGTGTGTTTGCTTGTGTTAGCCAGGCCTGGGGATTTGGACAATTGAGAGAAGTACGTAAAAGCGGAGACTTTTTTGTATTGGTTCAAAATGTGCAGCTGCATAATTCTTCAGCATCTGGACTAGTCTTGGGCTTATGATTTTTGCACTGTATTTCTTTTATCTATTTAGGACTTCCAGCTGTCTGACCTGGTTCTAATCTTGACCCATTCTGGGCTGGATTATAGAACCAGGAGATTTATAATAGAAGTTTGATTGGTATGATTGAGGTCCATCTTGGGTATAGAAGCAGCTGGGTTGGCTTTGGCTAGGAGAATTATATGAAATAGGTGTAGAAGTGTGGCAAATGGATTCTAGACTGAAAACAATGGAGGTGGGATTGATTGGGAGAGGCCGAGATGTGGGATAGAAGGACAGGTACAAACGATTTAGCATAGATTTTCAACTCCCCCTTATGTTCCCTTTTGAAATTTAGCCAGGTAGGGTAACCTATGAAATTTCAAAAGGTTCTGGGAGAACAGCTAATTTTTAAAAATGTTGCTTAAGAGCCACAGTGGCACAGTGGTTAGAATGCAGTATTTCAGGGTAACTTTGTTGATTGCCAAGAGTTCAATCTTGACTGGCTCAAGATTGACTCAGCCTTCCATCCTTCTGAGGCCAGTAAAATGCTGACCTTTAAATTGTTGGGGGTAATATACTGAAGCCCTGTGAAGCTGTATATAAGTCTGAGCACTATTGCTAAGTGCTAATGTGACTCAAAAGACTTTTGTCAAATTCCCATTTCTACTTAGAATTAAAGTTTAGATAGTTAATACAATTGGATTGTCAGTGTCCTTTCCTCTTTTGAAGTTGGTGCTTAGCTCCTTGATGCAGTTCTTTACCCATGGACATCAAAAAGCTGAGAAACAACTGGAATAAAAATAGAGGAAAGCCTCTTTCAAATCAAATCAAATCAAATCATCTTAACAATGTGAAGGAAACAAAGTCTCATTTTAATAGTTTTTTTTTAAAGCATGCCATTGACAGTGACAGTCTTTCAGTCATCATTTCACATCATTCCCAAAGTTTTGTCTTTTCAGCTCCACAATGATTTCTCTCTTCATCTGAGAGTCAGACAGCAGATGGGTGAGGTAGATCAAATCTATGTTCTGTCTTCCAGGCCTTGGCAAGGAGTTCTTGCTTTTTCAGTGTTCTACATTTTCCTTTTTTCCTTTTTTCCTTTTGTTTTGTGTTTGGAGAACTAGCCGACCTGATGTGAAAAGTCCCTCATTTCTTCTGACATGGCATTTGCAGCAAATGACTAACTGGGTGATGCCAGTTCAAATCAGAAACTTAAACTTTCCTGTCCCACAACTACCTGAGTAGGGCCGCTGAATCCAGAAAATTCTTAACCCACAACTCATTCAGTTAATGAGTGGTGTAAGGTTTCCTGCCTAGGCAGGGGGTTGGACTAGAAGACCTCCAAAGTCCCTTCCAACTCTGTTATTCTATATTAAAAAATTATATATATATGCTTTGTAGGAACTTCTATCTCAGTTCAATGGAACCTACTCTCAGGTAAATGTGTTTGCAGCTGAAGTAAAAAAAGATGTTGTGATCCCACAATAATTAACAAATTCACTGCAGAATAAGCTTTCCTAGAGCATAGATACTACAGATGATTGGATGAAAATTTATAATCCTTCAACACTGTCATGTATTTAGAATGATATTCACTTTAAAGGACATCTTCAATGAAACTTGGGAGATGTTGGTAAAATTACACAGGCCTTTTGGCAAGAAGGTGTGCAAATAACATCTTAACTTTGTAATTATAAGTACTATGACTCATTTGTAAAAGCAGTTCTCCTGAAGAGAAATATAAATACCACTGCATATTTTTCATGGTCTGGCAGCTCAGTTTTATCAAACCCACAGTACTTTTTTTAACTTCCAAGCAGCAGTGTATTGATCTGTACAGAACAACTCTACTGCTACATTTTGATCTATGAGGGTGAAATCTTTGCTCCCAAGTCATTTATTATCTTTCTAAACAGATGCATACGCCAGAAAGGTTTAAGTGTGCTGGAGCCTAGTAATTAAATAGTTTATAGATTTGGTATTAATCAATCACTCCAAAATCTCTGAAAAAGTCAAAGATCTGTTGATGAGGTCTTTATCACGGTGGAAAAAGGCAGATTTCATATCTCAAATGTATACTTATGTGAAGTTGGAAGTGGAAGGTTGAAAAAGAATAGGATTTGGACAGTATCATTATAGGACTTTTAAAACTATAACACACAACGGATTAAAAATTTGTGCTACAAATCAATTCAAAGCTCTTACAAAATCTTTAGTAAATGTGAAAATTACAGGCTAAAGCCATCCTGTGCATTATGAAAGGTAAAAAGGCAAATTGAAAATGTTAATTAAAAAACAAACAAACCACCAATCAGAGCGTTAAGATCTGAAATCAAGAGTAAAAGGACAGGCCTATTAAAGACATTAGCATTTAAGGTGAAATGGCAGACCTAAGCCTATTATAACTATCTAGATCAGGGGTGTCAAACTTGCGACGTCACATTGACATCACATGACGTTTCACGATGTTTTTCCTTTCGGGGAACTGGGGTGGACATGGCCTGTACGTGGTGTATGTGGCCCATAGGCCGCCAGTTTAACATCCGTGATTTAGATAGAGCTTTCAAAATGCAATATCTTCCCTGCAGAGAGGTTGAATCATTTCTTGAAGAGTCATTCTCCACAATCTCCAAGAGAGTCGTGGTGGTGTTAGAGTGTAGTACTACAGGCTATTTCAGCTGACTGCTAGCTACAGTTCAGCAAATCGAATCTCACCGGTTAAAGTTGACTCAGCTTTCCCTCCTTCTGAGGTGGGTAAAGTGAGGACACAGATTGTTGGGGGCAATATGCTATCTTTGTAAACTGCTTAGAGAGGGCTGTAAAAGCACTATGAAGCAGTATATATAAGTCTAAGTGCTATTGCTATTGCTATTTTCTTTTAATGACATTTCATTCAAGAAAGGAATGGGAAGATCAACTTCTGAGGTAAAAACAGGACAAAGCTGTCCATCTGGTAAACTTGAATGGGAATAAGCCAGGAATCAAAGAGGTGGAGACTTGCTGAGAAGGCATCTCTGGTACAAGTTAGGGAATTCTTGTTCCACCAAATGTTGTGTTTTGATACCTCTCTCTTATTTTCAACAGCTGAAATTTGCTGTCACCAAGGAAGTTCATATAGTGATATTTGTCAGCTTCTTTTTTCCCCCAATTTGTTTAAAGGATTCAATAGATTAGTATAAAATTGGTGGCCTATGCCCCCCCGAAGTTTATTTTATCTATTTTATGACTTAAAGGTGAAACAAATGTATTGTCAAAATTTAAATATTGTCATTGAAGTTTAGCTGCAAAGTCCTTGGTACATCTATTGCTGAAAAAATGGGACTACCATTGTCATTGGTCAGTATTTCTGGGTGTCAAAGAAATAAAGATGGTGGCCATACAGTTAAACTGCCCACCCCCCATTATTATATGTAGTGCAAGTGCTATGTAAAGAAAAGGAGTCAGTCATTGTGACTTTTTCAGCAAGCATTCTGGATGTTCATCATTGTGCTTGTGTTCCAAGGATAACAAGCTTTTAAGTATCACAGATACCCAATGCACATTTCCAAGTGGGTTAGATTGGGTTGGATTTTGACCTTACATTTCTTCTCCAATGTATTATGCCTCTACCTCTTTCTTTGTGAGAAGTCCAGAAATAATTATAGTTATATCTTCTTCAGGTTTTGTAAAGTTCTTCAAATCATCAGCAATCTCTTTTTTTTCATAAATTGAAAATTGGACATAAACTGTTTCACCTCCTCCTCTCAAAACGATGCTAGAGAGCACTGCACACCAGAACAACAAGACACAAAGACAGTTTTTTCCCAAACGCCATCACTCTGCTAAACAAATAATTCCCTCAACACTGTCAAACTATTTACTAAGGCTGCACTATTATTAATCTTGTCATCATTCCTATCATCCATCTCCCCCCACTTATGCCTCTATGGCTGTAACTTTGTTGCTGGTATCCTTACGATTTATATTGACTGTTTCCTAATATGATTTGATTGCTTATTTGCATCTTATAACTATCATTAAGTGTTGTACCTTATGATTCTTGATCTTTTCCTTTATGTACACTGAGAGCATATGCACCAAGACAAATTCCTTGTGTGTCCAATAAACCTGGCCAATAAAGAATTCTATCCTATACTTTAAGCTTTTCTCTAAGTGGTAACAAGGACGACCCTTGCCTCATCTCTAAGGTCAATGATCACAAAAGCATAGGGTTTGTAATGATGCTACACTATGACCATATGGTTGCATCCTTAGGCTTGTCCCATAATCAGTCAAGCTGCTTTGCCTTATGTATCATTGGCTGCAATAGCTCAGTATGCCAAGGGATTCTGAGATGGGGAAGACAGTGTTTAGAAGAAACCTCTGTACCAACTACTCAGGAATGACTCAAACAGGTCACTGAAATTCAATTAATTATCTGGAATCTGATCAGCTTCATTAAGCTCTGTGAGTGGACCAATATGATCTGGTTCTTGCTCCTGGAGAGACAATGTGCTATGACTATTTAAAGTTCAACAGGAAGCAAATTTGTCCTTACCATAGCTACCACTTTGGACTCATCTTTTACTGTCAAAATACATTTGAAATATTACATTATAGCTCTGAAAAGGAATGACATATATCCCACAATTGATTGCCATTTAATGGGGCAGTGAATTTTGGGAAGAAACATCTGCTATAAATTTGGTAAAGGTGATAATTCTGATAGCAACTACTTCTTTAAGATCCAATCTCCTTTTCCATATGTGAATATGCAGCCTCTTGTGTACTGTTACTTATACTAGCCTTCTTCTCCCTAGCACCTTCCAGATGTTGCACCACAATTTTCATCATCCTCAGCTGGCATATTTTAGTGATGAGGGAGTTTGTTGCTCAATATATCTGGAAGTGTGGTAGTGCAGAGCTCCAATTCACATGGAGGTGTTTACATGTATATATGGCAATCGAGTCACATCTCAACAGACAACTAGATTTTCAGGCCAGTCTCTGGTATTATTTGAAGCAGGAAGAGGCTGCTTATTCCTGTTTGCACGTTCAGTTGTGTGTGCAAAAATATTAGCTGAACAGGGCTAGGTGTTGCTTTGATATGGTTTAGTGGAAGCAATCAAAGAGGTAACTCTGCAAACCAAAGGCAAATTTCTGCAAATCCTGGCACTGTGAATCTTTCAATTTGCAGAGCAGCTGGGTCACAGCTGCATAGAAGCTAAACCAAAATGAAAGGAGGAAATGCAGCTGTAGTGCTTGGTTTATTGCACCCTTAGGAAAAGCTCTTGCAAGTCAGCCCTGTGGTGCTCCAATAATGATGTAGGGTCTATTCTCATGACCTTTTAAAGCAAATGTCAGTAAGAAGAGAAGTGTATCCCATGCTGATCTTATCAGCTCCTCACTTCCCTGAATGGAGAAAAGTTCTAGCCAATCTGACCAGAGTTTGGCCTCCTTTTGTAGGGAGGAGCACTGGAGTCTGTAGGGTTCTACAACATCTCTCTATAAATGTACAAGTAGAACAGAACAGGTAACAAAGAGCATAAGCATAGTTCTGACATACAACAGGCTTACTGTCCTACATATTATCCATTGAAAGAGATACCTGTGTTCCCAAGACATATTTTACAATGCAGGTTAAAGCTGAGCTTTCTACTACTCAGTGTGCACCTATTTCATTCTGCACTTTATACAATGAGTGTAAATCCCACTTCTTAGTGGTGGTGGCAGGGTAGAGAAAATGGGTGAATTATCTTTCAGAGACTCCTCTAATAAGTAAGTCTCAACATAGAGAAGTGTTCCCTGGCTCAGGAATTATGCAAGTTGAAGTCCACATATCTTAAAGTTGCCAAGATTGAGAAATGCTGCAGGAAGACTTTTAAAGTTTTTGGAGTGAGTGTGTGCGAAGACCAATTTTTCATATTTTTGAAAAAAAATTGAAAGACTGGAAAAGGCTTTGCATGCCACTTTCTCCTATGACTTTAATGTGCTTGCATTCAAATGTAGCCATTTTGAGATCAGTTTTGAATGATGCAGCCTTGAGTTTTGGCATTCGAGATATTGGCTTACTACTAGTTGCTCACCATGCCATAAAGAAACCTTATTTGAACTTCAGGTCCATCAATATGTTAGTTTTCTAACAAAGGGAGCTGCTACCATGGATTAACTAATATTTATATCTCCAATTTTTAGCTAGTTCATCCATATTGAGCAATGGAATATGCATGCATTAATTGCATGGCATGAACTGACTGGAACCTCCTCAAATGTGACCAAGCAATGGGCCAGGTGGAATAAAGACAGAATCTGACTTAAATATGTCATGCAATAGGGCAAAAAACTCATCTTAGCCTGAAGAGGTATGATATTATCATAATACTGCCATATACTGAAATCACCACATAAATTGGATCTTAGACCAATTTTAGACCAATAGTCACATTGGGAGTAGCCTTTTCTCCCTAACATAGATGCAAATTTTAAGTCTTCTCAGTCACATCTTTTATAATGTAATTACAAGAAATTCTATTATGGGAGAACCATTCTTTGTATTTCAGTTTCTGGGTGACTAACACAAGGTGTACATCAGAATTTGATGAAACTCAGGTCCAGATGGAAAGAGAATTACTTCATTTGAAACCATAGAGATACAATCAGGTGAACAGAATCAACTCAATCTTAGCATTACAGAAATGGGAAACTGCTCCTTTAATTATTGTCACTCTCTGTATTTTTGCTCATTCTAAGAGGTAGATTCTATGCCAGTTGATTAATTAGGTATTATACAGATGTCCTTATGGGATCCCACTCCCTCACTCTTAACATTTAATGTACTATTGTGAAACAGATCTAAATTACTACATGGAGGTTGAAAGAAGAATTGGATTTTCCTTCCAACATGATGAAATAACAAAGTTTTTGGTTTTTGTGTTAAGAGGAAAATCTGATTATTGTAGACTGTGATATTTAGGAAGACTTTACTATCAATCAAAATGGGTGAAAAATGTTTCCATAAAGAAATTTATGAAATCTGTGTTGGTTTCCTAAAGCATTTATTTAAAAATGCAAACACATATCCAGTATTTACAAAAACTTAAAAAAAGTTGCTATTTGCTAATTGCCAAGAGCAAACCTTTAAATTAAATTAAATTAAAAGACACTTGCTCCTGAGAAGGAAGGCTATGGCAAATCTAGACAGCTTTCTAAAAAGCAGAGACATCACCATGCCAACAAAAGTGCATATAGTCAAGGCTATGGTTTTCCCAGTTGCAATGTATGTCTGTGAAAGTTGGACCATAAGAAAGGCTGAGCGCCAAAGAATTGAGGC
>JANHFK010000241.1:101812-117191 GCA_036250565.1 Sibynophis collaris
ATCCTTCCTAGATCAGTAAAATGAGGATCCAAATTGTTGGGGGAAATATGCTGACTCTGTAAACCGCTTAGAGAGGGATGTAAAGCACTATGAAGTCGTATATAAGTCTAAGTGCTATTGCTATAGTAATAATCTTATTATATTATATGAGATTGTTTTTGGAATATTATAGTTTAGTGCCATATCCCAGCAAGGATATTATGCCGTAAAAGCTATAA
Organism: Sibynophis collaris; assembly: GCA_036250565.1. Taxonomy (NCBI): domain Eukaryota; kingdom Metazoa; phylum Chordata; class Lepidosauria; order Squamata; family Sibynophiidae; genus Sibynophis; species Sibynophis collaris. The sequence goes on from JANHFK010000241.1 coordinate 102,031, forward strand.
AAAGTGTGCTTGTGGGGAGTTTTGCTGGGAATTAAGATAGACACGTGGAAACATGATAGAGCAATAAAATAATGCATGCTATGGAAACTATGAATAGGGAATTTATTTCTTCTCACACATTGTTGCAACTGAAACGTGATGGGGGAAAATGTGGTTGATAACACAAAATTATTATTTTCACATAGTTAAAGTATAGAATATGATGCCATTAGATAATAACGGCCAATAACTGCCAACTGAGATAACAATGAGATTGGACAAATTCACAGAGGATTTGACCACTAATATTGATGTCTGTTTATGCAGAGATAGGATAAAGGCAGATGACCCCAGCCTTTAGAGCATGCAGATGTTTAACTTAGCCACGTTTCCTCAAATTGATGCTTTCAAGACCTAAGGACTTCAGCATCCATGGTCTAAACCAGGGGTGTCAAACTGGTTTCCTTGGGCCGAATGCATCCCGCTTCTCTCTCTGGAGGGAAAAAATGTCACGTCACTTGACAGCAACATGACATGGCAAATTTGACACCCGTTGTATAAACCATGCTATCCAGCAATCAGGCACTCAGCTGGGATATCTGTTGTATAACATTCCCTTTTATACAGGCAGAACCAGATCCAATAGGGGTATTATCCATAGTGAAGTTGAGTAAACCACTATTGGAAAATCCATACAAACCCTGACATGTGCAAGAGGTGGAGAAACAAATATGAATCTTGCAGAGTTATTTGTTTTATTGGTTGCAGATTTGTTTATTTCATGGTTCACCTCAATGGGACTGAAATACCCAGCTGTGTCTTTGTAATTAAATATTTCCTCTTGCTTCCATAAACTCAAAGCAATATTCAGTTGACACGATGGAGCCATAACCTTTCTTCATATCTCCAGGGACTGACTTCCTCTCTTCTGCCTAATCATCTACTGAGTAGCTTGTTTACCAAATGCCACATTCTTGACCTTAAGAAGAAGAAAAAAGCATAGCACAGATAATTTAACTGGCAGTTAAAATGTTCCAATTTGTACTTAAATCTATAGGGATTAATCTTGCTAAATACATATTTCCCTTCTGCCCTCCCCCATCCCCTCATAGCTGACTTTTGGCAATGAAAGTCCATCTTTCTTCTGAAATAAGAAATAAACATTAGTGGTCTCTGACCTACTTATTACAGTTCCTTCTTTCTGGGATTCCAAACAGGGAAATCTTTACTCAGAACAGTAATATGGGAAAAGGCTTCTTTCTGTTCTTTTCACAATAAAATGTTTGGAAATGCACTGTGGGAACTCTTCTTGGCAGGGTTTCTTCACAGAACTTCATGTACTCAAGTAAAGTAAGAAATCGCCCAGTTTGCATTAAACACAACAGTATTTCATTTAAAAAAAATACTAACTGGAATTCAACGTTGACATCTTTAGTTTCCTTCCATATATACTATATATAAACTTATTTGCATAAGTTGCAAACAATATTTTAGAATAATTTTCTCTCCTCCAAGTTCTGTCTCCTTCCTTAAAGTTTTCTTATGGTTTTTGCCTAAGTAATTAAAGTAATTTTAGTTAAAAGGAAGGTATGCCTGTTTTTCCCCTTTTTAAATTGGAAACCAGCGATTAATTATTGTTATAAACAAAATTTATGTAGATTAATGCAATTTTGTTAATTTTAATACTGTCACAATTCAATGATAGGTTGTTGAGGACTCGAAGTGAGAAATATTAAGGAATTTATTAATCAAAGTGAAAAAAAGAAAATGCTAAAGCTGATATGTTGGTCAACAATTATTTAAAAAAAAAAAGTCAGCAGCAAATACCAATCCAATCCAAATAGATAGCTATGCAGTTGAAGACTATCTTCTTTGGCTCAGAAATTCACAGAATTGTGACTGTGACTGTGACTGTAGCCAGAAAAATAAAGATATCTAGTTTGACAAGTTTAGACCAAATGTTAAAGTGCAAACATTTCTGAAAGTTGAAGGTATGTTTTATCAAGATTGTGGTTTTCACAATTATAATACATATTATGGTGAAATAATGAAAAATTGATGCATTGAATTTATGATATTATAAAAAGTGTTGAAAAAGGAATAAAAAAACATTCAATAATAAATGAAGTGAAAGCAAGTTGCTTGGCTGAAGCATTAAAATGAAGCAAAAATTTAGATATTTTGGACATATGATAGAAAGGAAAGAGAAGGTGGCAGAAAATATGATGGCTAAACACTATCAACGTAAGGATGATGTAAGGATACAGATAGAAGAAATCAGAGAAGCTACTAACAATCTTTGGCAAATTTATGCCCATCAGGTCACAGATTATTGAAGGAACTAAGCAACTGAACAACAAGAACATATTTGTTTTTATTTTTACAACAGCATCCAGAGCCTTGTTTGGTTGTGAAATTGGGCTTATGGTGTTCATATTTTTAATGAATATACATGATATTTGATTGTATTATCATACTAGTGGAATTAGAAAATTCTATCTTAAAACTTGACATTTTTCCTGAAAAGCACAAGAGCTGACCAGGAATGCAAAGCCATAATTTTGAAAGCTATAGTGCTATACTTTGAGTAAACCCTTGGTTTACTTAGCTCAGGATTTAGGTACTGACATTATTTCTCATAAGTTTATGAGAAGAATTTTAAACAAGACCTTTATCTTTCTTTCTTTGAGATGAAGACTGAACAGGGGCTCCTCCGTACAACTTATGGGCTTACCACTCAGCTTTGACCTTTCTACACTTGATTTGTCATGTTTTCTCAAGTTTTAAATCATATCATAAAAGAAAGTCTTGACCAAGTAAGGCTAAATGTGATATTGCATTTATGAAAGGTCGTGCATAAATCTAGATAAATGAAGGAATATAGCTAGCCAGACTCTGAGGTAGCCTGCACATGTTCAAACCCCAATTCAATGGGGCTGTGTTAGTGAAAATGTAAAGTAGACCTTGGCTTATTGAATATAAAAATAAGCTTTTATATGAATACAAATACAACAGATGTGATACCAGAGACCAGCAAATGTGCACGTGTTTGAATCCTGTGTTCTTAATGAGAGCATCTGGTTTTCTTCTCTTGCTGAACGTTATTTTTTCTTGGTGATAATTTTTATTTGGCCTTAAAGGGTAAGAGCCCCATTTTTAAGAATAGTGGCTCAGAAACCAGTCCTGCTTCATTCAGTGGGACTTTTCCTGCATCTATTTATTTAAGATGAAACTATAAGATTATCCCTATAATGTGTAAGATATTTTTTTTTCATTGAAGAAAAAATAGTAAAAAAGAGAATAGGTGCTGGTTGATTGCTTTTTTTTTTTTACTAAGTAATGAGGCAATTAAACAATGTTCAGAAAAATGGATGTTAAGAAGTTTCAAAGACAGCAAAATAATTATATTAAATGCTAATTTAATAGAGCAGTGCTACCATATGTCTATGATGAAAAGCAGAGGAGAATTTCATTTGAGAAAAAAATATAAAATTACATTTTAAGATGTCATCAATGTTCCAACATTTCTTATATTTCTTTTCTGAAGATTACTAATTCTTGCTATTTACAGTGAAATCTTATAAGTGTTTATTCATTAATCTATATAGGATTGCAGGCTTGCAGACGAAATATATTTTTTCTGGGAAGTAAAACTCTGCTGACTTAAATTCAAAGAGAAAGAGAGAAAGGCCCATATTGGATTACCAGGTTGAATAGTGTAATTATCCTGAAACTGTGGATAGTGGCTGAATATTAATGTTACTTTGATTTTGATTTGTACTTCTATTGCTTTCTCTCATTTAAATGACTGCTGTTTCTCTTGTTTTTTGCTGTTTTAACATGATAAAGTGTACCCTTAATTTTGCTTACTTCCCGTTCTGAATGAAACATTCAAGTTTTTTTAACACAATAACAATAAAAATTGATGAGGAGAGAGATCTTTTATACTCTGAACTTTGTATACTGCACATGCACATTCTTGCTTCTATAATAATAAGGTGCCTTTTACAAATTTGTGTTGTACTAGATATCTATATCATCTATATTTGTTTGAATATGTACTTCATTACCTCATATTTGTGTCATTATGGTCATCATATGCATTTGGCCGTCACCATTGCACAAAGAAAATGAAATGAAATCAAAATCCATAATTTCCTCCAGATCAGTTCCGTGAGGATATAGCATGACCATTCTCTTTTTGCAGCTGTTCATTTTTAGGAAGTGGCAACCCTTTATCAAAGAGCTTAAAATGCTGGTATTAAAATCTTGCTATTTTTGTTGTGCTTGTTCATAGAGTAACATGATATTGTAGGCAGGAATGGATCTGTCAGATTACATCTGCCATCTATTTCCTATTATCTTGAATAACAAATCCCCCATTGGTTTTAATGACCACCTTAGGTATTACATCTTGTGGGGACAGTCTCATGACAGTTATTTGAGCTGCATCATAGTCATGCAATAAAGCCAGCTGTCTGCTTGTGGAACTGTGTTCACCCAAAAACTGGGTATTTGGCCTTTTCAATCTTCTATACATGATCTTCACTGCAACAAATTATGCAAAAGTTCACATTGTTATTAATAAACAGCAAAAAGGTTGTGGTCCTTGCAGCACTGACAGAAATTATCTGGAGGTTTTCAAAGTTTAGGCAAGGATTTTTTTGCTCGTTGTGGTTATCACAAGCATGTTTTTGTAAGAAAGCAACCAAATATTTCCTACCCAGCCTAGTTAGTAATATATGAAGAGCTTGGGGGTAAGGCTACTAGACATCTTATAGTGCAGATTTAAGCTGCACTACCAGATGGTAGCATAGAGAGTACTGTCATTTAATGTGATCTGGGTTTGTGTAGCCCTGAATAGAAGTTCTAGATCAGGGCTGCCAACTCCTGGCCCGGAAGCGTCACCACTGGTCATGCCTACTCCCAGTTTAGCAAAGGGGATATGTCACATGACACCACCATGACCACATAACACCCCCTATTCTAGATGCTTTGGATTCTGCTAGTCCAGCCAGTTTGATCAAGGGCACAGGAAATAGTCCTAAATATCCAGAGGGAGATATGTAAATGGAATTCCTCCACAGATTTTATGGGAGCAATCTGAATTCACAGCTAAACGAATGACAGGAATGAAATTCATTTGCTGGGGTTGATGAGATAAACACCCCTGCCATCCATTTGTTTGTATAACATGTATCTTGAAAATACATTTCTAAAAGCTGTTTACAAAGAGCTTATATTTACATATATCTGTGTTGTTTGGTATGTTGTGCTACACACCTTTCAGGGAAATTGCCTCAACATTTTTTTGTGTGGTGAAAATTATGACAACCTATTAAGATAAACATATTGTTGTAGCATATCTACCTTCACCACTTTGGCTCAGAAATTCCTAAATAAGTGTATAAATAAAATATTCACTTAGATTTAATTTCCATAAGAAATAATAACTCTGCAAAATCATTTGCGAGAGCCACTGACATCTCAACTAGCAAAACAAACATGAAACAGAATTTATGATATACTGACCTTTATTTCTTTCACATTTTTCTTCTTTTGCCAACACATCTCTTTGCTTTACTTGATAATGTTTTCACTTCTGCTGTCCCATATAATCTTTTCTCTTTACTTGGGTTATGCGTTTGCCACCTTTTATGACACAATATTAGTGCTGAGCAGTAAAGTGAACGTTATTACTTCAAAGAAGCATTACTTGCTGACAAGAATTAATTAGAATTCTAAATTGTTACCGAAGTCTTCTATTCTACAGTGAGAGCTTTAGTGAAATGATGGAAATGGATAATTAGCACTGCTATTCTGTCTGTTCAGTTTGGATAGTCCATAAAAGATCTGATGCTTCCTTTTCCTGAAATAAACAAAACCAGCTTCTGAACTGTCAGAAAAACAACAGCAGTTCTTGAAGGCTAATCATTAGCAGCTTTTGTCATGGACATATAATTATTTCACAAATTCTGCTTCAATCAGGGAAAAATATGCTTAAGTGCCAATAAAGTTTTAAACCTAGTATAATTTTTTTTACACTGGAAGAGGGAAACACATTTCTCCACTGGGGTAGGGAAAACACTTTTTAAAATACATTTTCTATATAGTATGCATTAGAGAATTTTCTCTGATCTGATTCCTTCCAGATGGATTGAACAATCGAGCAAGCATGCTGGTTGAGAATCTGGCAATTGCATCAGAAAACGCCAGGTTTTTCAGCAACTAGAAGCACATTAGATGGCCTAGTGCAGGGGTCAGCAAACTGTGGCTCTGGAGCCGCATGTGGCTCTTTCATCCCTCTGCTGTGGCTCCCTGTTGCTGGTCAGTTCCACAATTGATAGGGCTTTCTGATAGGACAGGTAGAGGAAAAAGGATGCCACACTAGAAGGATAATCTATGATGGGGGAACTGACTTCCAGTCGGCTCCAAAATTGAACGGGGCTTCCAGTTAGGACCTTTGTGGGTCTTTGAGTGTTTAAGATTGCTGACCCCTGACTAGTGGATTTATAGGTTAAATTCTAAGTTTGTTAAATCCAGCTCCTCTGACACAAATATGATCCTCAACAAGGATCATGTTAATTTGAAACAAATAATCTGCCAAGAATTCTTCAGCTTCATACATGAATTTTGATTTGCCTTGCATGAAAGATCTTTCGGTATCTTTTGTACTTTTGTAACACATATGTGTTTAAATCCATAAAAATGATGAGTACGATAATGGGGTTTTCTGTCAAAGAAGGAATCAAGATAAAACATCACATTCTAAATATAATTTTTTTCTGCTGAATTCCATATTCTTAACTTCTGTAGTATCTTTAATAAAGCTGTGTAGTTCTTCTACTTGTGCCATCTGTCTCCCATATTTTATATCTGCAATAGCTACCACTGTTCCTATGAGGGCAAAATGGCCACCAATATCTTGTTCAACCCTTTTATCCAAAATGAAAGGGAAAAGGATCTTTCTGACTTTAGAAAGAAAAAGTGGACATATTACATCACACCAAATCTAATGAGGGATGCTCAGCCCTAGATCAGGTTTTTAATCTGGGTGACTACTGTATGAACCATAATAAAAATGATAATAAAGCATGTAATCCTATGATGCATTCTAACTTCTTTGTCTGCCATAATATTTATCCATATTAAGAATCCATCTGAAGAAAAGATGGAGAAAGTGCTTTCACTGTAAATAAGTGAGACAAAAATGCTTGAGTTATGTGTTTAAGAATAAATTAAAATTTATGAATACATTTCTCAATGCTTTTGGATTGCAACACCAATTCCCTAGACCAGTGATGGCTAACCTTTTTGCCGTCACGTGCCAAAAGCACAGGGAGCGAGGGGTGGGATTGCGCACGTGTGTGCCCACACCCATAATTCAATACACCCTGCCCCCAGTGCATACGCGCGTGACCCCCACCTCACTCCCCTTGCTTTTGGCACATGATGGTACAGTGGGCCCAGTAGGCCCATTTTTCACCCTCCCTAAGCTCCAGAGGCTTTCTAGGAGCCTGGGAAGGGTGAAAACAGCTTTCCCCATCCTCCGGAGGCCGGAAACAGCCCATTTCCCATCTTCTGGTGGGTCCAGAAGACCGGAAAATCAGCTGGCCAGCATGCACATGCGCGCTGGAGCTGAGCTAGGGGAATGCTTGCGTGCCCATGGATATGGCTCCACGTGCCACCTGTGGCACCTGTGCCATAGGTTCGCCATCACGGCCCTAGGCCTAATTCTATTTTTCCACTGATTCAGTATTTCATTATATGCAAAGTTTTTCAAAACCTAGCATTAAGTGAAAGAAAACTATTCTAGGAGAATTTTTCTGTATCCACACCATTTTGAACTCAGTCTTTCTTTTGCTTGCTTTTTCCCCTCTTCAAGTTCCATTTGTGGACTTCAACTCCTAGAATTGGCCAACCAGCCATGGGAACTGGGGAATTCTAGAAGTTGAAGTCTTAAAGTTACCAAGGCTGGACATCCCTTTTCTACAGATATAGATCCAAACTCAAAATACGAAGAAATTTCAAGACTATGAGAACCATTGTGCAGTAGAACAGCTGGCTTCCTACTGTTATAGGTGCTCTATCATTGGATATTTTCAAACAAACAGCTGTTTGCTGGGGAAGGGAATTGGACTATAAGATTTCTTCCTATCCTATTATTTTATGGATCTCTTTATATAATGTCTTCCCAATGTTCAACTGGATTGGAAAAAATAAATTGGCAGAGGTAGCAAGCACAGCATGTGTTCTGGGTGTTTTTCTACCTCTTTTGCCAGCAATAGACATGAATGTTTCAGCTCTCTCCTTGTGTTGCCTATGTATGTACAGAGCCACAACATTTAGTGCATATGCTCTTTTGCTGCCTACCAAACACCTATACCAAATTTGGTCTTGTTTTTTTTCCTTTTTTGGGGGGAAATTTAGCCAGCTCATAAAGAGAATCTCAAAGATTTTTTCCAGACTTTACTTCCAACACTCAATTGGATTGAGATGATTAAGAATCATGCTACTTGGACATTCAGTAAAAATATGCAGAACAGCATAAAAAGCATCTGGGACCTGTGTGTGAAATGGGTCAAGCTGTCAAAAGCTGTGCTGTCCTGTTGTGATGCAAGCCTAGCCCTCTTTGTACATATTATTACTTGGTGTAATTGTCCAAAAGGTGAGAAAAGATGTGATCGTGCAGTGCTGCTTTCATCACTTTCTCAAATGTAGCAGCAGCTGCAAATCCCCACGATACACAATGTGTAACCTAAAAAGTTCCCAGCTGATGGTTTAAATGGATAATCTGTTTTAGAACTGAGATACTGTAGGATTGGATTCTGCCTTCTATCAAAGCTCCTGATTCATTTAAAAGTATTTCAGGTCCTATGAAAACCAGTATCAATTCAGTGGATTTCCTGGGGTTTTTACAGAAATACTTTAAAATACTATCAATAAAGTCATATTCTACTATAATCCCTGAAACCATTATCTGATATTATTCTCTTTTTCCTTTATGCTTTTTGCTGTGATGTTTTTGTGTTTCTGTTTCACTTGAACAGAGACTTCTGGGTGACCTCAATTGTCTTTTACTCCTTCATTTGGTAACAGCATTTGCTCAATGGTGGTACAAATGTGCCATACATATACTGTATATAGATATAATAGAAACTAGCATTTCAGAATAACAGACTATACTTGTGATTATGATCATGAAAAATGTTAACTTTTCTTGTTTTAGTTACTGTAACCAAGCTTGACTTGTCAATTTGAAAATGTGTGGACTTCAACTCCCAGAGTTCCTCAGCAGCAACATCTTCAAGTTGGCCAGGTTGAGATATGCAGACAAACTATGCCCACAGTTCGATCCTGAGGGGCTCAAGGTTGAGTCAGCTTTTCATCCTTCCAAGGTTGGTAAAATGAGGACCCAGATTTTGGGGGCAATAATGCTGATATTGGAAACTGCTCAGAGAGTGTTATAAAGCACTGTGGAGTGGAAAATAAGTGCTATTGCTATTTATTCTCCATCAATTTTCAATGACATCCTGGATCCTAGTATATTGTGGTTGTTCCAAAATAGCATTGGCTGGCTCTGGACTTAGTGATTCATAGTAACGCAAATACGGAACAATTATGATATTTTGAAATACTAATATATATGAACTTTATTTTTCACAGCTTTTGTAAAATATAGAATCTATATTATACACATGGCTGTTTATGCTATGCATGTGAACATTAGCTACAACATACTGAGCCAACAAAGGAAACTACAAACATTAACAATTTCTTTGCTTTTGATGTTAGATTTGTTTGCTTTTTTGATGAAACTAAATTTCAGATACAATGAACATTTTTGTATGTGCAGGGGTGAAACTATTAAAAGAAATTTAAATCCATTGATAATTCATAAATACTTTCAACAGACTTCTAACATCAGTGTTTCCAAATATATACTATTGTGGAATCACTAATAAAATATCATTAAAAAATACATTTCTTTTTGCATATTTTCTGTACAACTGATTGCTACCTTTCTGCAAGTTAATCCATTCTGTGAATGTTTATATTTTATACTAAATTTCCAAGAAAGCGCTTTACATCCATGATGGGAAGAAATGAATAGAATAAAGTAGAATAAAGTATCAATAAATAGAAATAAATATGATTTCATTTACAAATTCAGCAAGCCAACATTTAAAAATGATTCTGCCAGCAGAAAAAAAAGTGTTTTTAATAGATGTGGCAATAATTGAAAATAAAAAGTATTCCTGTGTTAGTTGATGTATACGGTTTGTTTAAACAGAGAGCAATGTGATCTGTTTTCAAGATAATAGTCTGAAATGAAGTTGACAATAAAGGTAAATGCATAATTTTATATTGGTTCTTTAAGAAACAAATGCAGATATTCAGTTGGACTTATAAAAAAAAACTACACTCACATTTGAAGTTGGGTACCTCTTGCCATGTAATCGAAGACTTTAATAAAAATTTTGTGTCAGCTTATGAAAATAGTTCTATTTTCATTGAGGCGTCCATGCATCCTGCTTTCCTTCAGACTTTCCAGCAGAACATCTAGACATACTACTCTACCTTGTTCTCTATGTAATTTGAGTCCTTCATGTTTGGAGAGGCTTTATACAAGAGAATGCTTTCGACAACACAATTCTCCTTTTCTACTTAATGACTTATGGCAGTGTAATGCATCTTTTTATTAAATATGTTGATAAACTATACTCTCAAGAACTCCAGTCAACATCACCAATAGTGAAGAGTTAGTAACACAACAGGTGAAGGAACACAATGTTTTAATTAAAGGTCTTGCACCCACAGAAATGTTAATAAAGGATCATTCTACTACAGGGCTGTCAAACTCCCAATTCCCAGGCCGTATGCATCATGTACTGGCCATGGTTTAGTGAAGGGGGAAAAAGTCCCAATACGTCACATTACACCATTGTGATGACGTGAGTTTGACACCCATGTTCTACTATCTTCAAAGCAGATGTTATCAGAATATATATTTTTCATAAAGGAAAGTTGTAATATACTATTAAAGCAATGTTAAACAAGTAATCCATATCCTTTGACTATTTGGCAATGCAGGACAGACCACTGGGAGACTTAAGATAGCAAGTTTTACATAGCCTTAGAAGCATCAACCCTATGTTCTGTTAAAAAGACAGAGATAAATTCAGCAGTGGCTATCACTATTAATCTCTTGTCTTCTTTGCTTGCAATTATTTGACCATTATCTGATACTGAATTAAAATAAATCCTCACTATGATCAAGAGTATTTGTAATTAATGTAAAATTATACCTGCGTGATTTTCTTTACACAAAATAAGTTTTACAGATTTAAAAGTATCCGAAATATATACACATAGATATAGTAATTAGGAGCTCTGGGATTGATAATAGATGCAAAAAGAATATAGACAGCACATGTGCTTAGTTTGCAATTAGAAAATAAATCCATCTGATTTTAATACCTACTGATCCTAACAGAAATTCTATACTGTACAATACCTCTTTCTTTTTATTGCTGACATATCCTAGACCAGGCCTGTCATACTTGTGATCCCGCGGACCAGATACATCATGCGTAGGCTATGTCCACCCCAGCTCCGCAAAGGCAAAAAAAGTCACAATATGTCACGATCCAGCTTTGAGTATTCTTTTGGTTCATTTTTTTATATACTTTAATGGCACAGTCTTGTTCATATATTATAGAAAATTAATATCACATGTCTATTTATTTGTGCACATACGTGTCTATGTTGATAGGGATGGTGGATGAGCGTCTTTTTGGCATCACACCATATTTGGTTGGCTCTACTGTAGTGGTTGTCAAACTTGGCAACTTTAAGATATATAGAGTTCAGCCTCCCAGAATTTCCAAATGCACATTTATCACATGCAAATTTGAGTATATGTGAGAAATTTTCTGTGTATCAAGTTGCCCTGTGACTTCCCTCTCCCTTGAATCTAAGTATCTAGAACTGAATCAGGGGGGGAAATGTAATGGTCCTGGTAGTTATATGAACCCCAAGACTGGGGCATGTTGAATTTCTGCTCTGCAAGTTGTATTGGTTGCCAGTTTGCTTCAGAATTCAATGCAGGTTATGATCTATAAAGTGTCTTCCAGATACATTACACTGAACTGACTGTACAGTAGTCATTATAGTTGTAACCTGGGTCATCCAGAAGATACCAGTTTAGGAAAGGCTGTATTATCAAAACTTTTCTGTATCAACGCCCATTTTGAAAGGAACTGTATTATATAAACAATAGTAGTGATGTACTTCTAAAAGGCAGTTAAAATTGTGTGAAAGTAAACAGACGCTTTCCACAGATATATTTTGCCAAGAGCTCATAGAAAGAGAAATAACTTCAGAACAAAGTTTTTGTTCAACTACATTTAGAAACAGTGCTATATTTGGAATGTGGTACATTTAGTTGTATATGTATCAAGTGTTACTTGAACATGGAAAAATATTTTATCTAAATGTGGATTCATTCTACATTGCATTAGACTTTTACTCTTATTTCAAAATTTTATATTACTGATATACAGAGTTCTGGCACTTTTCAGGCTCTGAAGAAGATGGCTGTAATAAAATGTAGTACAGGGAGGATTTGATTATAGTTATGCAAGGAGTCCTTTCACTTTCTTGAAATACACCTTTCCTTTCTTTTCAGGACTCTGAAATAAGTCTTCTATATAACACCTATGTATAAGGCAATGCAAGATAATTTCAGAGATTCTTCTACATGTTGTTGGATTAGATGTTCTACCACACATTATTTCCCACCAAGCTCTGACACTGGAAGGCATGGTGGCTGCATTCTTTATTTTAGATGTTCCTCTTCATAACATGAAATGAAGGTAGGTCCCAGTTTTCACAAGGATGAAGTATTTCAGATGGTCCAACACTGCAGAAGAGGAGCGTTGTTGCTTTGAGCAACTAACAGCAAAACAATTGCTGCTATACTATCACTCAGCAACAAGAGATCCTTTTTTTCTGGTAGTGCGAATTAAGTCTTCTGAGGGTCGATATGAAAGCGAAGTCATCTTTGTCGACAAACTGGAATGCCTGACATTTGGAGGGATGTATTTGAGTAGCTGAAGGAAGTATTTTCTAAAGTTCTTTCCCCAAAAGCCATAAAAGACAGGATTCAGGCAGTTGTTAAAATAAGCTAAGCAGATTGTGAAGGGCATAGCTGTATCCACAATATCTTCAATATCACAGCTCTTAATCACATCAAGCTGAATCAGCACATCTATAAAAGTAAATATTTGATGAGGAATCCAAGAAAAAAAGAAAAACAGAACTATTGCAACAATCAGCTTAAAGATGTCATCACCTCTGCCGTTATTCTTCTGAAACTGGTAAGCCTTTTTCAGAGTCTTCCAGATTAATATGTAGCTTATTAAAATGACCAGAAAAGGAATGAAGAAGCCCAGAATATTTTTGGATAGGCCTAATCCAATGTTCATGTGGTTGGTTGAATTCCTGCGTGTGCCATACCAAAAAGCACATACTGTGATATTTTCATTTTCAAGGACATATGCGCGGCGGTGGATCCCAACAGGTAAACTGGCAAGGACTGCCAACAGCCAGATGATGATGCAAGTTACCCGGGCAACGAGCATTGTGCGTCGAAGGCGGGCCTTCATGGGATGCACTATTGTTAAGTAACGATCTACGCTGAGGCACGTCAAGAGAAAGACGCTGGCATACATATTGAAGGTTGCTGCAACTGAAGCGATCTTACACAAGCAGTTGCCAAAAGGCCAATGGTACTTCATGGCTGTTGTAGCTGCCCATAATGGTAAAGTTACTAGGAAACACAGATCTGCCAGGGCTAAATTAAGCAGAAATACACTGGCCACAGTTTTCAGCTTCATGTAGAAGTAGATGATAATCACAACCAGGCTGTTTCCAAATATGCCAATGACGAAGATAATGCTGTAAACGGTCGGAACCATAACAAAGATGTAGCTATGTCTTCCCAAAGAGGGACAGTCAATGGGGTTCTTTTTATCGGTCTCTTCTGCAGAGATATTTAGGATCATTGTGATCAGTTCTGTTAGAAGCTGTGTGGGAAACTGATACCAACAGCACCTGAGAAGGAAAAATTAAAAGGTTATTATTCTTGTTTTCTAGTTCTATGTATTAAAAGCACTCACTGGACGGTTCCTTAACACCATTTTATTAGATCTTTAAACTGCTATAATATATCTTTGATGGTTAGATACTTTATCCAGTAGTTTTGTCTATTTTGGCATATAAGCTGTCATTGGGCAAAGCCCAGAGATGGTATTCAGCAGGTTCTGACCATTTCTGGAGAACTGGTAGTGGAGATTTTGAGTAGTTTGGAGAACCAGTAAATACCACCTCTAACTGGTCCTTTCCCTATCTATTCTCTGCCTCCCGAGTCCCAGCTGATCAGGAGGAAATGGGGATTTTGCAGAAACCTCCCCTGGAGTGGGATGGGAGTGGAGATTTTACAGTATCCTTCCCCTGCCATGCCCACAGAACCAGTAGTAAAAAAATTTAATTCCCACCACTGGCAAAGACCATATTAAACTAGCTGTTTGAGTATGCCCAGCGATATCCCTGAAGCAACACTTTTGCTTAATATTACATTGCATTTTATGATTTCTTCCCATTCATCTATTGGTTGGTATATCAGATTAATTAGTATATAGGGTTTTAGCCTTAGATTGAACCCTGTGGCCTAAATAATAGTAAATATGTCTTGAATTTAGGTATAACCAGTGTTTTTTTAAAAAGGCTTCACACTAGAACAAAAGGTGACCTTGTAATCTGGACACACTGCAGCACTGTAAATAAATGAGATGTTGTCCAGTGTTCTGTTATCAATGCAAAAATTAAATATAGCACAACTGCTAGATTCCAAATACCTTAGAGTTCTGTATCTGTTACATTAGGAATGTATTTAGTAAGCATCTGAGTAAGTTTCTCTGGTTGGTCTTGGAATACAAAGACAAAGAACCCAATTAAATATGCATCTTAATGGCTCTCTAATTTAATTAATTTTTAATTTATTCGTATTTATAGACCGCCCCTCTCCCTTGCGGGACTCGAGGCGGTTTACAGTCACAATAAAAAACATTCAATACAAAAATTAAAAACATCTTAAAAATATATTAAACCGACTGTAC
>JANHFK010000241.1:117197-128739 GCA_036250565.1 Sibynophis collaris
GGGCCACCACAGAGAAGGCTCTCCCTCTAGGGGTCGCTCGCCGGCATTGCTTCGCCGACGGGACCCTCAGGAGGCCCACTCTGTGGGCCCGCACTGGTCTTTGGGAGAGATTCGGTTGCAGGAGGCGTTCCTGTATGTACATAGGGCATCTAAAGGCATTGTCTGAGGTTTAGCAGACATTAAACTTGGTTGGGATTTGGGGTTGGGATTTTAGGTTTAGCCACTTTTGCAAACACAGATTGACTAGTGACTTCAAAATACTGCATGAATTAAAAAATGGTTAAGTCGGAGACAAGATTAAATACATTGGGTGTGTGAACACAGCCACTCTGCACATTTTCTGCAGTTACACTATCTTGCGTACCATCCAGTAATTAGCGATGTGATTGATTTTAATCAAAAATCTTTAGCTGGATTTCTAGGGGGGGGAAAAAAAATCAAGGTTTACACTGCCATTAGCGGAGGGAAGCAGATATCTGGTACCAACTGTTAGCTGATCTACTAGCTGGCAAATTAGGGACATTGTGAGTGGATACAAGGAACTTATTTTCTTCTCTTTTTTATGAAGGAAAAGAAGGAGGGATGATTTCTTAATTCTCAAAGCACTGGAAGCTTTGGATATTTCTCCAGTTTGAAAGGGAAGGTGTTCTTTACGGTCAGCTATTGGCTACGTTAAAAATGAACAATATTTAGTTCTGACTCTGTAAGCTTCAAATTCACAATACCAAGCAGTAATACTTTGAAGCCTCCAGATAGTAAAGACCCTGTAGAGAAATTGTTGGTTGGTTTTAGAGTGCATTTATGAATTATTAGTAAGTGGAGGACAAGTCCTGTGGCTGATTTCTAATGTTGGGTTGATTGAATGGGTAGAGGTGAAAAGGATACCCCCAATTTTTGTGGGTTTTGTAGTCAGCTGTGGAAGAAAGAAAGTTCAACAAATATTTGCAGTGAAGATTGTTTATAAATTTGATGGCAAAACCGATTTCTTTTTAAGTGAATGTTGCTTCTTTGTCCATGTTCTAGTAGTCTGAAAACAACAAATCACTATATGAAGCAGAATAAATAAATAAAATCCATTTAATAAAATATAATCCTTTGAATGTAGCATGCCATAAGGTAGCCTTTCTCAATATATTGCTCTCTTGTTATCCTGGACTGCAACTCTAAGAATGATCAATCACCACATAGGAAACTTTGCCAGTGGAGGAAAATTCACATGATTCAGAGACAGATTCACAAAAATTATTTAAAGTTAATGCTTAGGATTTTGGAAATGAGTTGAAAATATGCACATCTTGTTCTATATTTTAAACTACTTAAATAGAGAACATGGGAACTATTTTTTTTACATTTTACAGGTGCTTTTCTGAGCAAGCTCTAAAGTGCCTGAGCCTTCAACTCAACATGATGTTCTTCAAAATATTTTTGACTACAACTCTCAACAACTCCTATGACAGTCAGTTGTGCTTCACAACATGTGCAGAACATGAAGCAGCTCTCAGTAATTTATACTGATTGCTACTGTTTGTTGTTTAAGAATTTTCATTTGACATCATGGGAGTCCTAAAAAGTAACACCTGTATAATTTTCTCATGATAAGGTAACAGTTCAAACATATTCATAACTTTATCTTACCTTAACCTTGGCAGTTATTGATTTGACATTTTTCATTTCTTTCAGATACAATTGCCCGGTACCTAAGCTGCATGCAGGAACCAGTGCTAAATCCAAATTGGATTTTTGTATCAAAAGGGAACTTCTAACATTTTGAAAGAAATGTGTTGCTCTGAAATTCACAGCAATAGCACTAGTATAGAAAATTGAAAAACAAGTACTGTACAAAGAGTAAGAATTAATCAATATATATATATATTCTTGCTAAACTGGAAAATCAAGATGTCAGCTAAAGGAGATAGGATGGCACACGACAACTCTGAAAATATTTTTGTTTCGCCCTAGTTATTCCTTTTCCTTGCTAAAAATAATAAAAAATCATAACGTTCCCCCTTTAAAGACAGCAACATTTAATTTGCCTAGCGCCAATCAGGAAAAAAATGTTTTAAAAACCCTAAATAATGTATGAAATATGTTTAAAAGTAAAGAATTTCACATTATTATAAACTATTCTTTGCTCTATTTAGGAGGTCACTTGTGGTGGCAGATTATTTAACAGCGTTGATTTTAGCTAATCAAAATACAATTGGGATTAAACCTGGCTCAAGTAAAGCAATCAGTTGAGGTTCTATTTTCATTAGAACATGCATTGTGAAAATTTGTTGCCTTCTTTTGATTTTTACTAGCTATAAAAATGCAAATAATACATTTTGGCCTTGACCTTTTTCTTTTACTCATATATAACACTTTAAAAAATCCCTCTGTTTGGTAAATCACAATGTGATTAATTATTATCAGGAATTCAACATGAAAAACGTTGCAAAGCTGAATATTTAATTAACCTAAAGAAAATAAGAAGGGACACATAGTTTATTTGTGCCTTCTTTGATCAGAGTTCATATTATGCTGCCATTTTGCTGATTGCCTGTAACAAACAGTTTTCATTTTTAAAAAGGGACAGGAATTATTCAAATCTTCCTTCCTCCCTCCCTCCCTTGAAATAAAACAGTGCATTAGAAGATGAAAAGAACAAATGTGTGTATTGGAATCAACAGTGCCAGAAATCATTAATACTGTAAATTCCAGTAGGATGATGTTTGTCATTATCCACCTCTGTATACTCAAACAGTGATGCATGAATGCTTGACAAAGTAGCATTCTTGATTGTGAGGAGTCTTCATTTGCATTGAAGTGAACACATGGAGAAATTCTTTGCAATGCTTCCAGCTCAGTGTAAGAAGATGTTTTGCCAATATCAGGCCGTGATCAGGTGCCCAGGCAATTGCTTCTTTTGGATCCAGAGACAATAAGCATACAAGTGAATAAAGGGGCTTTAAGCTTTATTGTTTGTTCAGGCAAACAGGATTAAAAAGCAAAACATAAAAAGCAAACTTACCAAGCAAGATGATATCTAAATCTCTTACAAGCTGCCAGAAGCTCCTTAATGATACCAGAGATACCCCAAGGGCAGCCAGTTTCCACAGTCCCCAGTTTCTAGCTTGGGTCTGTGCAGAAGCTCACAACAACAACAACCCCAAGGTTTTTATTAAAACTTGGCAAATTTCATGGCCCTGCTATTGTCAGGAAATCACAAGACCTGACAGTTACTGGCTGACAATAAATTTGGGATGAGAATTGAAAGTCTAAAACTTTCAGTGGAAAAACTTTGAAGCTACATGATTATCACCCCATCTTGTTTATTCAGTAAAAATCCAAGCAGGCTACCTCAAATGATTTTTCTTAATATGAAGGAGAAATCGAAATGTTACTAAACTCCTCAAAACTAATAATACTCTTTTGCATTTTCACTACAGAAGATCATGAATGTTACACATGACCTTGATATCTTCCTAGAGATTGCTGATCAATAGCTTAATGGAATAAGACAGTGTTTCTTGATATTCTGGTTGGGGATTTTGGGAAGTTGAATTTAAGAGTTGCTAAGTTGAGAAGCACTGGTGTAACTGGACACAGAAGTCTATAAAATAGCTCTCTATATCACCAGGGAGAGGAAGTAGAATTCCTGTCTGAAATTCAGAGACAACAGAGTTTGAGAAGCCAATGGTATGAATCAGTTTGAATTCATCCTATGCTTAAGTGTTTTAAACATAGTTCATTGAACAAGCCATTGTGGTCTGAATATCATACATGAGCCAGAAATCATAGTGTGCAAGTTTATACATGCTACTTAGCCAAACCAAATAAACCACATGCATGACTTTTGAGGTCAGCCAATATAAGGAAGGTTCCCATATCATACTCAGATAAAATACAATTCTCATGAAATGTCTACTTTTTAAGATGGGTAAATATTGTGACAAACATCAAAACTATAGCTACCGAATTGCTGTTTCTGTACTATTGCAACTTGCATGAGTTGTTATGGTTTTTTCCATAAATGCCAGTGGGAAGCTTGGCAACAGTGCTAGATTGTGGCCTGACCTCCCTAACACTGAGAGGTAAAAGTAGTCTTTGTCAATAGCCCTCCCTCAAGGGGCATCAAATGTGATGATCATTGAAGGCTTAGTCTTTCATCAAATTATATGGAGAGCTGCTAATCCCTGTTGTATATAACTGTCCTGGCTGACCTTTTATTTTCTTTTTTAATTGCAATGATTATAATAAGGCATTGATGAGAATGTGCTGTTGCTTCATACTGTTCCACCAACTATTATTTAGCACTATGCTCATTTCCTATGTTGGATGATCATACCTTCTAATTAAACTGCCTGGGATAACGGAGAAGGATGCTGGGCCTCTCTATAAGGTAAACAGCACTTTGCTGAAATGAAAAACAAGATGAGATACTGGGGGCTGCAGCTTCCTGTGACAACTTCATTAACAGCAATCACATAAGCAAGGATTGTAAGCCATATTTCAAGGAAAAATATTTTTTCATCATTTGCTTTCCAACAAGGGCCTTCTTGACAGCAAGTGGATACGCTCTGTAAAAAGGTCACCTGAACATCTTATCTGAAGGACTATTTCATTGCCAAATCTCTAAATATTTGCTCTCGTGCAAATGGAATAAAATTATAACCTTATTTTTTTAATATGTTTTTGGCATAAAATAATTATCATGTATGATTTATACTCTCCTACAATTTCTTTAAGGAGAATAGAAAATATCTGGGAATATGTCTTTAAGCAAAATAAAACTGGAGATAAAAAAGGACATTTATCACTTTCTTTCCAGCAAGTTCTTGCACAATTTGGTTGAGATTACGAAGCTGTTCAGTTTTGCAATTAATTCATAGCTGCTTGGGTTCATCCATGTTATCGAGAGAGAAAATTGAATTCACCCTAATAGCTTTGTGTTAAATTTCAGCAGAAATTCAGTTCCAGTTAACTAGAGTAATTTATGATTGGCCAGCATTATTTATGAAAGAAAGGTGAATAACAGTGAAACCAAACAGGAATAGTTTCCTGTTTCTTTATCACATCCCATATGGGATCAAAATTAAGATTTTGATGCAGTTAAGTCCATTATTACTTGCAGAGTGTATGATGGCTCTGCAGTTAATTTGGCACAGCATTAGTTTGGAACAATATAATTTATTATAAACATACTTTTAAGTCTTCACTTTAAGCAATAATAACCCTAACCCTATACTGCCCCACTGTGACTTCGAAGAGTACCTTCTGTTTTAATATCATCCTTATCGAATTGATGTGCTGATTGATTTGAACTATCTTCATTTCAGTGCTTCATCTCTGTAAGACAAAGCACCCTATGAGAAGGATTAAGAGAATTTGGGATAAAAAGTGAACACAAGATCTAATTTTTGGCTTGGAGAACAATTCAACTCATTTTACTTTCACATTCAGAAATGCTAACTGCTGCTTCTTTTATCCACAGGAAATTGTTCATACCTTGATTTCGCCCCTGCCTTAAAGTATCTGAGGCAACATACATAGATGAAATACTAGACATAAAAACCCACCAGGAAGCTGCAGGACAGATTAAACGCTGCTAATGATGACATCAGTGGTAGATATGAATGAGGTCTTGCTGAACTTTGAAGAGACAATTCTGTATTTGAAGCCCAACTAAACTGGGTGGGGGACTTACCCTGTTGTATCTGAGATTGTATTAATGTGACCAAATTATTTCACTGCCTCTTACTCTTTCTATACATTTCCTCTTTTCTCTGGGGATCAAACTAGTAATGAAACCATTTGTGAAACTATGTGAAAGTGTTTATAAAAGGAATGGAGGTATACTCCAGGCATTTGCAGCATTTCTGAATCTGATTCTAAAAGTGTTTTTATGTATATAATACCCACCTTTAACTCTTTAAAGCAGCTAAAACTTTTTTTATGGGGGGGTGGTGGTGTTTCCCTCTTAACCTTGAGAAACCAGAGAAAGAGCCACAACCAAGATAAATAAGATAAATCTGAATCCAAAGCAGGAATAGGAATGGAGAAAGCGTCTCAGGATTTCCTTTCCTAGTTCGCTGGAAGATAAAGGGAGGGGGGCATTCAGACTTGCAAGATTCTGTTACGGTAACTTTGTAATAAAATTAGTAGCATTCATTACTTTGCTTTCCTAATCTGGTCTACCTCAATGAGCTGACATGATGGCATCTCCCCTAATTGTGGGAGATCCACAAAGAATTGGGACTTCAATGGTGAGAAATATGTGTGATAGGACTTTACTTTCTTTTGCCTGTTCTAATTTATTTTGGTTCCCTTCTTCTCATAGTGAAAGAAGGGACCAGCTTCATTTGACTTCTATGGAAACTATTCCCTCAAGACAAATAGCAGGTACATTTTGAGTGAAGAGAAGATATTATTTGTCTTCCAGTTTGGGGCAAAAGTTGACATCAACCCCACTTCACGATTCTAACTTTACTCTTGTAGTGTCCTTTGAAAAAATAGCTTTTACCAAATTGCTAATTACTGAACCACAACATTGTAGAAAAACAATATCAATTATCCTTTTGTTCCCCCATTATATTAGCATAAAAAGATTGAAAGATCTGACTTAAGAAAGCAGAAATTTAAGAGGTTTTATTTTTAAAAAAAGTTCTATCCAGGAAGCAAAATAGCTTAAATGTAGGTAAATGAAGATCTCAGGGGAAGCAAGATTGTTTCATTTTTGCCACCAACCATCATGGGTGTCCTTAAAAGGGCCCTCTGGCTGTTGTCCGTGGGGTGGCGTTGGAGGGCCAAAGAAGACTATTTAAAAACCTTTGAACAAGTGTCAAAAAAATAAAGCTTCTGACACCTTCAAATAAATGCAATTTGATTTGTGTGAAAATATCTGCTGTAAGTATGGCTAGAGACAGTTGAAAAAATAAAGCTATTTTCATCTAGATTCTTCAATATTTGTTCCCTGAAGATGATTTCAGTAGAAAACGAAGGTACTTATATTACACAGAATGAAATGGTTTCATTTGGTTCAAAATGTACTTCTCAACAAATACAGGATTTGACCACTAGAGGTCTGTATAACATATTTATTTTTAGAAAAAGAATTTACCATTACTCAGTAGTATCTATACTTTTAAAGAATTTCTTCATGTTCCAAAATTAATAGCAGAAGGGAGGATAAACTTTATTTCTTGTGTAGATTAGAGGATAATAATAGATCTTTTCCTTTGCTAAATGCTGCTATTTTAGTGTGTTTTTGATTTGCTGACATTTAACCTAATATCCTGCTATAGTAAATCATGGATTCATATTTTGACATCTGTTGTTATAAGGTCACATCAAGCTTGCAATCCATAAGCATACTGAATCTAGTTATGAAAAAGTGTATATTTGCCGTAATAAAAATTCCACATTAAGGAAAAATGAAGAACTCTCTTGAGTTGCAAAATGAATACACTGCCCCAGAAATAATTTTTCAGACATACAGCACATTTCTTCCAAAGCACTTTTAAATCCTGAGAAATTAGAGGATATAAAGTTTGAGATCCCTTCCTGATTCTTTCGTTCCATGCATGTTCTATCAATCTCATCATTTCTCTGTTACCTTTGATGCTGAAATTAATGGCCCCAAAAATAGGAATATGTAGGAACCCAGATATATACAGAGTATATATAGATAATATCATTACAGTCTAAGCGAAAAACAGGACCCAGCAAGCTAATCTACATTAAAATCGGGTTAAGTATTTTGAAGTTCAACATTTAAAGAAGTCAGGCTCTGGTCTTCAGATATTGTTCAATTAAGGAAGTCACATTAACTCGTATGAGTTATTAGTTTATATTTTCTCTCACATTGCATCCCATAATTTAGTACATCAATAGCTTAACAAAATAAGCAATGTACAGAGGGCATTATGTCTGTTGATACACCATCATTTGAGCTTCACCCCACCTATGATAAATATTTAGAGAGATAATTTAAAAGATGGGAAAATAGAGCACCTCAGTTTGACTCTGATTCTGGCCTCATATTTATTTTCAGTGAGTCAAACATTTTTAGAAAATAAGAATAATGACTGAAACTTTTTCAGAAATGCACCCAGTAAATTAAATTCTTCCCAAAATATACTTTAAAAAAACCTACCTCTCAACATCAAACAAGTCCTAGCCTTTCAGCTGAGGGATAAGAAATGCCATGTTACAAAGAATATTATGACAATAGTTATGATTCTAAACAGAAACTAAACAAGTCCCTAACCTATGTACTAGGACTGTGATGGCGAACCTGTGGCACGCGTAGCCATATCGCTGGGCATGCGAGCATTGCCCCAGCTCAGCTGCAGCGCACATGCAAGTGCCAGCCAGCTTATTTTCGGGCCTTCCAGACCCATTGGAAGTCGGGAAACAGGCTGTTTCTGGCCTCTGGAGGGCCTCTGGAGGGTGGGGAAGGCTGTTTTCACCCTCTCCAGGCTCCTAGAAAGCCTCTGAAGCCTGGGGAGCCTCTGAAGCCTGGGGAGGGTGAAAAACAGGCCTACCAGGCCCACCATGCCATCGTGTGCCAAAAGTGGGGGGAGCGCATGTGCAGGGGATGGGTGCATTGAATTATGGGTGTGGGCATGCACACGTGTGACCCCCCCTCCCCCTGCTTTTGGCACGCAACGGCAAAAAGGTTAGCCATCACTGTACTAAGAGAAATATAATGAACCACAAACACTATTATGCCATGCCAAAAAAACAGAAATGTTATTTTCTAATTTTTCATCACAATCTCTCATATTTATATTAATTATGGAACCTATATTTTGTCTTCTAATAGGGAATTTATTAGAAGAAAGAGAAAATAAAGCCACAGATTTCCCCAAGGTTGGGAAAAAACAAGAATGTTTTGGAAAAAAGCATGAAAAATAATGGAAACTGCGTATCTGTGGTCTAACAAGGGAATAAGTGTAACTAGTGGCTGAGGGGGAAAAAAAAGAATTTAACACTCAAATATGGGCACTTTCCCAGTTTCTAATAAGAAAATGATGGTGACAGACAAAAAACATGCATTTCCTGAAGTGTCAGAAAATGATATCATTATATGACATATGGCACCAGAGATGTATTGTATCCACTGTTCCAGAGTTGACAACACATATTTTTGCCCATTTGTAGAAATGGAAAGGATTTTTTTCCCTTTTATTCACATTCTTTGTACACTAGGAAATATTAAGTATAAAGATTGCAACTAGGAAAAATAATATGAAAAAGAGATTTTTAAAATATTAGACGTGATGGCAAAATGACAAGTGTATTAAGTTGAAAGATATTGGGACTCATCCTATAAAAATATATTAACATTCTGGTGTGCCACATGTTCACTGTTTCAACTATTTCCTTTCTTGGGTGTGCTGTGCCCATGGGTCAGTCTTGAATCCTGGTGACTACATGGACAGGTTTATGCAGTTTTTACGGAAACATTTTTTTTCAAAAATAGTTTCCCCTTGCCTTCTTCCTAGAGCTGACAGTGACTGGCCTAAAATCACCCAGCTGACTTGCTCCTCAGGTGGGATTAGACCTCATGGATTCCTGATTTCTAGTTCAGGGCCTTAACCATTACATCAAACTGGTTCTCCTTCAATAACAGTATTTTGTAATCTGATTTTTAAAAAAAGATTTGAGCATTGAATTAAGAACAATTTTAACAGCACCTTGATAGTTCCAGAAGAAGATTGGTATATAAGTTACCTAGGTTACCATCTTGCAAGGATTAATAACATATTAAGGAAAACAGCCTACTAACTACTGTGTTTCCCCGAAAATAAGACCTTGTCTTATATTTTTTTGAACCCTGAAATAAGCACTTGGCCTTATTGCCATGTGCTCAAAAGCCCGTTTGGGTTTATTATCAGGGGATGTCTTATTTTTGGGAAAACAGGGTAGATATAATATGAAAAAACCAGGCATTAAAAGGAAGTCCAAATTGAATTCTTATAGAAAAGAGGACACAATTCACTGAGACACAACATGCCTAAATTCACAGATTTCACCAGCATTACAGGATAGCACTAAACAGGACCTTGAAGAATTTGGGAACTGAATCTGATCTGTGCAGATAGATTCTATTGAGAAAAATGGATCGATAATATGATCATTTGATGTAAGACAACTACCTGTATTAATTTCTTGAGTTAAAGACAAATTGTGACAGAATCTATACTCTATTGATTAATAGAACATAGCATATGTGGTAATGATAACACTGAAGGAGAATATTTGTGGATCAGGATTATAATGAGAGTCTTTGGTGCTTGGTTGCTGCAGACATTCATTACCCAAATTAGGCAGATCATCAGTGCTAACACTGGCCTAGTACTGATGATGTTACTTACTTTGGGTAATGAAATGTCTGCATGAAAACAACCAAATTCAAAGAGCACTTAGAACCCCTGACACCACTGAAAAATAAAAGCGTTCCTCAAGAAGATGTACGATAATATGCTAATCCTGCAGTTCCTTCTTTCTTGCATTATAACCAGTGGTGGGTTCCTATTGTTTTGCTCTGGATTTCGCAAACCGGTAGTAGCGGCGGTGGAAAGCTCTGCCCACCCGCCTGGATGTCATCACGGATGCTCTGCGCCAGGGGTGGGTTCCAATTTTTTTTACTACTGGTTCTGTGGGCGTGGCTTGCTTGGTGGGCGTGGCTTGGTGAACATGTGACTTTGGGCGTGGCTTGGTGACTGGGGGCTTACCCAGTGGTGAAATCTAATTTTTTTTGCCACTGGTTCTGTGGGCATGGCTTGGTAGGCGTGGTCATGCGACTGGGTGGGTGTGGGCATGTGACTAGGTGGCATGAAAATGTGACTGGGTAGGTTCAGCCAATTTAGCAGTCCATTTTGCCAGGGAGCAGGGGGTTGGATTAGATGACATCTGAGGTCCCTTCCAGTCTTTGCTGTGCTGTGTTTCAAAGCATCCTCTGAAGCTGTGTCTAGTGCCTCCTTCCTTCTTTCCTTCTTTACTTTCTTTCTTTTTCTTCTGTGGGAAGCACTTCCCCCCCAAATAAAATATTAATCATAAGAAAAGGCTCTCAGAAAAACAAGGAAAAGCTGCTAAGTTCCTGCCCAATAGAGATAACGAGATAATGACAGTATAGAAAGTGGAAGTCTGAGAAAGTTTTTTGGCAAGATTTTTTTATCCAGTTCAGGTGACACAGATCTGCAACTTAAAAAATCCTTCTGAGCCTTTTCAGTTTGACTTGTGGACTTCAACTCCCAGAATCCCATGCTGTGTAAAGCAACAGCGTTTTTTCCCCTCCTTTGCCAAGCTAAAAGTGAGTGAAAAGTGATTTTTTTCCCTTCTAATACTTCCTTCCTTCCTTCCTTCCTTCTCTTTCTTTTCTTTTTTTCTTTCTTTCTTTCTTTCTCTCCCTTCCCTTCCTCCCCCTCACTCCCTCTCTTTTTCTTTCTACCTTCCCTTCCTTTCCCCCCACTCCTCCCTCCCTGTTTCTTTTGTTCAGGTGAAGCAGCAGGGGGAAAAAGGCTTTTCTTTCGCGCGGCTCAGCTGATTGCCTGAA
>JANHFK010000241.1:134461-144854 GCA_036250565.1 Sibynophis collaris
AGGGAGGGAGGGAGGGAGGAAACCGTGACTAATTCTAGGCAAATTTATCTGAAAATATATACCAATGTACCCTGGACTAACCTTAAGAGAATTTGAACATGAGTACATATTTTAAATACATTTGACTTTGAAGCATGTGGTCAGGAGTTCAGTCTATGTGCTGGCTGAAATGTCGATGGACTGATAAAATATAACATTCACAGGGAAGCTAAAAGATAAGGAGGAAATTTGTGATAAGCTTTTATTGCTTTTTTTTTTTTAAAGTTAAAAGCAGTTGGGGAGCAGAACTGAATATGACTGAGGCTTCAGTACTAAAAGAAAGGGCTTAATTTAACATAAATTTGTTATATTTCTTTAGGATTTTGTTTGTATGAGTATATTCAAAGGTTAAGTACACACTATCATGGAGGAAAACGATGTGATTACTAAAATTTGACACCGACTTGATGGCCCACAATCAATAAAATACAATGGGTTCTGATTGAATGGTAGAAAAAAATTGTGAAGTCGGATAGTGAATTGACTGCTAGAGATGAGCAGGGTTTGTGTCTGTGTGTGTTTGGGGTTTGTCTGCTCTATTTGTTCAAGCATACGCTAGTCAGCTATCTCTGTGAGAGGCATTAATCTCCATTTCTGCATGAAGCATGGGCCTCAAAGTCTCTTCTAACTCTATGATCTTGTGAAGAACCTAGCATATAAAGAGAGATGGAATATAAATGTAATACTTCAATAAGACAATTTATAGTCAAGAACCACAAATCTTTTCTGAGAGTTACTGCAGTTCAGTGAGGTAAAAATAAAATAAAATAAATAAGGTATATGACAGATAACAAAAAGTGAGCATCTCTACTCAGATGTATTAATGCATAACAAGATATATACAGATAGTCCTCCACTTATGACCACAATTGAACACAAAATGTTGTGTTGCTAAGTGAGAAATTTATTAAGTGAAGTTTTGCCCACTTTACGACTTTTCTTTCCACATTTGTTAAATGAATCACTACAATTGTTAAATTAATACTACTGCTACAATTAAGTGGATCTGGTTTCCCCAGTGACTTTTCTTGTTAGAAAGTCACAAAAGGGGATCACATGACTCTGAGGCTCTGCAACTGTCATAAATGTGAGTCACTTGTCAAGCATCCAAATGTAAATCACATGACCATGGGTCATAAGTATGAAAATAGCAATAGCACTTAGACTTATATACCGCTTCATAGTACTTTTACAGCCCTTTCTAAGCGGTTTACAGAATCAGCATATTTCCCCCAACAATCTGGCTCCTCATTTTACCCAGCTCGGAAGGATGGAAGACTGAGTCAACCTTGAGCCGGTGAACTGCAGATCTGAAGTAGCCTGCAGTACTGCACTCTAACCACTGTGCCACCTTGGCTCAGTGGTCATAACTCAGTGGTCATGGTCATAAGTCACTTTTTTCAGTCCATTGTAACTCCAAATGGTTGTAAACCGAGGACTGCCTATATTGGATTGCAGTTGTTTCCTGTCACATCATCATTCTTTTGACAGGATGAATTCATCTTTAATGTTAGGTTTTAGGTAAATAAATCAGATATTTATTTGCTCCCTTTGCTCATCTCCTATTTTTGCTGTTTTGCCAACTGAATCCTATTCAGATTATCTGCATAAATGAAGATTTCAAGAGAAAATTTATCTCCAATGTGCTAAGTCTGAAGTATAGCCAATGGCCGGCAAAAGAAATAATTTAACGGGACAAAGAACATTTTAGGCAGCTCAGATGAAGAACAATTCCACACTGCAGGTGCAAGCAAGAATTACATATTTGGCTCACTTTGCTTTGGAAGATGTTCTTCATGAGTAATAAAAAAATGCCTGTACTTTTCCATCCCAAATGTGCCATTTGCCAACATTCTGAAATGGCCATTTCAGTATTTAGTTGTGGGCAGAAAATACTTCTCAGATGTTTTTAGAATAGCATACTTTTAATAATTACGAGTAGTCCTTGACTCATGACTGTTTGTTTAATAATGGTTCAAAATTAGGACAGCCTCACCTGGCTTCTATCAAGCAAAGTCAACTGGAGAATTCAGATTTGCTTAATAATTGCATGATTCACTTAATGAACATGTGATTTGCTTAACGTCTGTGGTAAAATGGTCATAAAATCAATAATGTGATGACCCACTTAGCAAACAAAATTCTGGTATGCAAGCAAATCTTCCAGCCCTTGTAGTGTCTTTTAGTTTTACTTCTACTTGCAATGTAGCAGTTTTGGAATAAGGTTGGCTACGCATCTTCAATGCAATGGATAATACAGCTGCTAGCTGTAGGAAAGGAAAGGAAAGGAAAGGAAAGGAAGGAAGGAAAAAAGAAACGAAGGAGGGAAAATGATGAAACACTTTTCAAAAGTATTAAAAAGTATCTCTCTTGAACCGATGTGTCAATAAGGTCAATTAATGATATCAAAATGGGTGTGACTGTGCAATCAACACTTTCATGTAATGTTATTATGTTTGTATTAAGTGTTAGTCATTACAGTGAGATGAGCAGCCATATAAATCAGATAATTGATTGATGCTATCTATTATAATAACATATTATATTAGCCACTGTAATCACAAATATTCCTCTAGTTTTAATTGAAACTCTTTAAATTGACCAATACCACATTGGATTCCATGCTATACTTCAGCTCTGAAAGTTCTCATTTGAAAATGTCACTGCCCTAAATTAGAAATGCTATTGTGAAAGATGTTTAAAATGCCAAATGAGAGAGTAGGCTAATGCATATTTTCTTAAGCATAGCTGTGATGTATTCTGCTGGTACATAGTCAAATTCTATCACAAGGAAATATTTTGGGGGTTGCTAACAACAAATAGACCAATCTTACTAAGTATTCATTAATCAACATGGAACATTTTGATTAGATCCAATTAAGTTAAATTAAATTGCATCCTACTGGACTTAAGCAAATTGGTTATATCAGTCACAGTTTTAGACTTTATACTGATCATGACACATCATAAAGTATAAATTCTCCACATTGTAAGACACCAAAGTTGGGTTGCTATATCAAAATGATGAATAAATAAATACATTGTAACCTCTTGTTTACATATTGGAAATATTAGCTAAATATAAAGGTTTTTTTGTGGGAGGGGTTATCTTGTCCACCAGGGCAACAAACATGAAAAAGTGCTAAAAAATTTGTAGCATATTTGGAGAAATATTTCCTGGCATTTTTTAAAACAAAAATCCCAAAATTATTTTGTCTACTAGCAATATTCTGGAGGCAATTTTGGAAAATTAGATAATACCACTCTTGATTTTCAAATGTCCTAGATAAATAATCACTATATTTCATAGACTTTGATCAAAGCAGATTTTATCATTCTTGCAGTTTCTCATTTTTCCATGCAGATGTTTTAAATACAGTATCAATTTACTTCTCAAACTGTAGCTAAAAATCTTGTTCCTTTTTACAGCTATTATGATCCAGTTATTAATTTTACTATGAAAAATGTAAAACAGTTCTTCTGACTCATTAACTTAAAGGCCGGAGTAAAGTACAAATATAGTTTTTCTGACTCCATATACAATGATATTAATTGTTTAAAATTGTACTGAAAACTGAACTAAATAAATTTTAAAACCCACATAAAGTGTTGCAGTTTTTTATTTCTTCCCTTGCACATGGCCTTCCAAACTTGTATACATATTCCTATATGGTTGAAATGCTATTTTCAAACCCCTAGATGTAATCTCTACTGAAGTATTTGCAGTTAGTTTTTAGTATGAAATTACATCAGCCCTACTTCAGAGGAAGTGTGAAGTTTGGGCATATAGGCCAAAGTTAAAATTTTTATTTTAAAATTAATATTTCCACTGTTTTGCTTATAATTATTCCTGAGAAGATGCTTAGGAAATTATAAAATAAATAGATTATCCCACAGGAGGGAGAGTTGTTGCTCCAACTTTGAAGGGGAAAAATCTTCATTTGTTCTCAAATCTTCTGCACTCTGTACTTTTCCAGTGTTGGAGCTTCAAAATGGGAGGAGGAGAGGGGAGACGTAATGGTACTACCAAGGACGAGAAGGTTCTGGGCAAAAGAGTTGAGGCTTTCACATACTCCTGGAGACCCTCATACTCCCCTCCATTTTTCTCTTCCTACTCCCTTGTTATACAATATATATTACTTTGCTACATCTTTCCTCCCGTACTCTTTAACAAGAAGTTCTTTGTTATTCTTTGTTAACAAAAATAAGATCAAGAACAAGCCTTTTCTTTCTTGTTCTTTAAAAGGGTTGGAGGCACTGCCAAAGAAAACTTCAATCCAACATCTTTTCTTTGATCAGTTTTTAGGATGGGAAAGTTCAGCCAGGTCTTCCCATGCATATTGCGGTAAGTGGTACCATCATCACTAGTGAAAGTATATATGTTGTGCACACAAAAGATTTTGGGATTCTCAGACTGAAACCTGCTTCTCCTCACCAATAAACCACTTAGCCTTATAGTTGACATAAATTTATTCTTCTCTGATTTCAGTGAGAGAGAACTGTTTAAATATGAACAAATCGCAGAATGGCAAAAGTCAGAAAAAGCAGAACATGTCTGCAGAACATTTATTCTTCCACTCAACTTTCTCTACTAGGCACACATCTTTAATGGTATCCGAAATGGATTGGCATAAGGATTAGCTGAGAATTTTGGCAAAAGAGAGCATATAAAAGTGTTTATAAAGTCCAGAATGGCAGGCACTGACATATTTTACAGTGAAGACATATCTGCAGTAAAATACTGTAAATATAGATACTACATTAAAATGCTTTCCTAAGAACTGTATTTCTACTTGTAAATACTGATGACCACTGGAAAATTTAACAAATACTGAGCTTTTGTGATGAGAGATCTTCATTAAAAACAAAAGTCAGGACAACGTAATGAACATTCATGCTGCATAACCAGTATTATGTGAACTCAAATTCAAAGTAATTTAAAAATAACAAACAAGATGAAAAATAAAATGTATAAAAAGACTGCTCCCCGCTCCTAGTTTATTCACACATTAATGCAACATCTGTATTTTCAATTTTTCCGTGTGGTAAGGCAGCATGTGCCTCTCCAGAAATTATTGGACTATGTCTCCGAAGATTCTCAATGTTTTCTGAGGCTGATAGCAAGAACGAATTCATCACAGAATGCTCTTTATCAGGGAACATTCTGTATTCTGCTATATGCAGAATGCAAAGTGGTGTTTCAGGAAACATGGCACTCGAGAAAGCAAGAGAGTACATAAATAATAATATCTACATCATCCTTTAGTGCTCATAATGTCGACATCTGCAGGGTGCATAAAAAAAAAGTCCAGGTGACATGTGTGACTGAATTAAACCTCACATGTATAACATGCAACTCATTAAAAGGGGTTGGGGTTTCAATCACACTGTCCTCTTTGTTGACTTTGTGACACTTCCCCATTGATAGTATTTTTATTGTTGTATACCTGGACATATTACATGGTGTTTTTTTAATTAAAAAAATAGCTTTTGTTTTTTACACATCACTGGATTTCTTTAAGAAGTTAAGCAATAAGTTTGGAGAGTAATGTATCATTGAATCTAAAAGAGGTAAATTTGCATAGAATAGGGCTGTATATGTATTTATTTAAGCAAACAATATAATCACATTTCAGAAGGATTCTAGCTCTCTCTGTAGAAAGAGAAGGCAAATTTATAAAGCAAAAAACTCCACACTCAATAATTAAAAGCCTGTTAATTTTTTTGCTGCAATGGATCATATATGATTAACTCAATGAAATTATGTAATCTGTTGTATACTTTTTCTTTCCCAAAATCAGTTACACTGTAGGAAACAGAACTGATGTTATACATATGTAGATTGTAAGCTATATAATTTGATATATTTCAAATTTCAGTTCGGTTTTTTTTTTTTGTGGTTTGTGCTATCATGACACACTGTACATCACTTATAAGGCAGAATAAACTAAATAATTTTAAAATAAAATTCTAGCATTAGGAGATATTTATAATATTGCAAAACAACCCCTCAACATTTTTTTCTCCAATCAGGTCCTGAATAAAAAGAGATGGACAAAATATGTATGCAAGATGAACTTCCTAGTAACTTTAGCCTTATTACATATGACAACTACTCAGCTGGAGGGACGTTACTTAAATATATTTTCTAAAAATGATAAAAAGTCTGTTTAAAAGTGCCTGAAGCATAAAACATTAAAAAAATTAAGAGCAGCAGAATCAGCCAGAGGTTTCTTAATGGCTTCTTTGTTATGGTCCTAAAATTAAAGGGTGGGTGGAGGGAAACATTCAGGTTATACAAAAATATAAATAGGTTTAAGAGAATTAGCTGGAGACCAACCACAAAGGTCTACACCACCAGAGGGCAGGGG
This sequence comes from Sibynophis collaris, assembly GCA_036250565.1. Lineage (NCBI taxonomy): Eukaryota > Metazoa > Chordata > Lepidosauria > Squamata > Sibynophiidae > Sibynophis > Sibynophis collaris. The sequence goes on from JANHFK010000241.1 coordinate 140,872, forward strand.
TGTGGCAACAAAGGTTGTCTCAGGTGGTGCCTTATCTTTTATGGAATAGCTTTGCCCTGTGTGAGGGCAACACAAATGTGTTTATAACATCAAAAACAGATTCCATTTAGTTACTTTGTTCCGTTTTTATTCTCAGAGGCTTTTAATGACCAATTTTATTGCTGTTGCCTTGATGTTCAAACTCTCTGTTTACCTACATCTCTCTGAAGACTTTCTGCTCTCTGCCTGCTGTGATTGGAAGATAAATCATTTTCTGGGGAAAAAAAATTAAGCCATTTTCATTAAAGTAAGGGGACAAATGGTCAGGAAATATGCTATAGGGAAGGGAAGTCATAAAGGTCTTCGGAATATCTGAAGATATTCAGATGCCTGATAGATCTACAACTACAAAGATTAGAATAGTGGAAGCATCTGTATTCCCCATGACGCTCTATAGGAGAAAGATGGATTTGAAAGACGCAGGATAGGAAGACTATTGATGTTTTTGAATTTTTGGGTTGGAGAAGAATACAAAAACTCTCCCTCCAAAAAACAAATATGTAATTGAACAAATCAACCCAAATTCCACTCATGGCACAAAGGACCAGGTTCAATTATCTCACTTTGGACACATTGCATAAAAGCTCTCTAGAAAAGGCCCTAATGGTGGGAAAAGTAGAAAGACAAGAAGAGGACAACCAGCAGCAAAATTACAAGGACAATAAATGTGCCTTTGGGAGAGCTGAAAGACCAGGTTAGGGAAGAAAATCTATATTTGTGATTATTAAGAGTTGATGATGATTTGATGGTACCCAGCAAGCCAGCCGCCAGCCAGCCAGCCAACCAATCATGGCATGAAAGTGCTGGAAGATGAACAAAACTTCCAGACTGAGTGAAAGCATCTAACAAAGATTCTTTTTTTCTGATTTTAGACCAAGCCTCCTTCATCCTTCACCTTTCCATGTTCCACCACCATTTTATATTGAAGCAGAAAGAAATACACAAGAAATGCCTTTGAAGCATGTTTCCCTTCATAGTAATTTCATAGTCAACCCTTCAAGAATTATGAGAAAAAGATTATATGCTACTAACTTTTCCCCATGCATGCCATTCATTGAGATAATATATTTTGCGGAACATGACTGCACTCTAAAAGTTGTTAATAACATGAATTTCCATTGAAAATAAAAGAGAACAAGTTGAACCTGTAAAAAAAAAATTTTCTTCAAGATACCACATTTTATTTTCCATCCTCCCCATTCAGATCATCAACATTTGGTGGTCATTCAGCATCATTAGTTCTTGAATTTCTGGCATTTTCCCCCATCTGGCTCCACATTTTCTCCTATTTTCTACTTACTTTTAAGATATATAAGAAGTATGATCAGGAAACAATGATGTACCTCATGAGAAATTGCAGTAATTTAACAGCATAGGGGTGTGCTTAGCGTAGTGGTAATTTAATGCATATTACTTTGGTTTAACATATAAACCTGCCTAAAAATTGTACAATTCAATGTTACAAATTGTACAACCAAATTGCAGCAGTATAAGCTTGAGAGGCTTCAGAACTGGTAAAAATGAGGAAACAAGTCAAATACGGATCATAAGTGACAAATGTCTCAATTGTTTTAGGATGATTCTTCTCCCTGCTGAAACTCTTGTTAACTATACTGAAACCTATTGAATTTGAGTATGAAAGTTGCTATTTTTTTGACTATGAAATGATCCAGTGATGCTTTCCCAAGGATGATAAGCAAAAGAAAACATTTCAATTTGCTTTATTGCTACACATTTTTTTCTTGGCTGCTATTAAAATTGGAATAATTTTCTATTGCGATTAATAAACGAACAAAAATAGCAACATTCATGGGACATTTTAAAGATAAATTTATTGTAGTATAATAATAGATCAGCTGGGCTAAAAAAACCCACTGATAGCTAGTGAGCTTAACCTGGTCTTCTCTTTATTCAAGTGCACTTTGGACAATATGAGCAATTTTATTTCCCCTACTCCCTCATCGATACACAAATGACAACCCAAATGATCACATTTCTTAAATTATAGCTTATAAATCTCCATAGAGAAATAGCTTATAAAATTGGGTTCAGCATGTTTTGTACCACAAAATCCTTGGATTTCTCCTGTAGCCACTCCAGCAAATCAAAATTAGATCACTCATCATTATCATTGACATATACTGAATATTTAATGTTCTTTCACAAAGCATTCTGAACAACTTTTGCTTATTTTTTACAAATTTACTACACTTGTAATTTGCTATTGATAATTAAGTCTTTTGCAATTTATCATTTTACTAGCCCATGGCCAAAGTACAGTAAAAAAATCTAGCTCTTTATATTTTGAAACAGAAAATGCCTAAATCCACATTATAAATAATAAGTCTAATAAATGATCAGCAACAAATTGCACATTAATGTCTGCTATTGAATAGTGAATATATCTAGTTTTAAATCTACATTCCAAATCTGAATTTTTAAAAATAAAAAACAGCATTGAAGAATATAGTCATATGTCAACATAAAAGAGGAATTTCATTACGAAAAAAGAACAAAGTAGGGTATTGACTTGAATAAAATCTATGTCAATAATGACTACAAACTTAGTGTTCATTTTATTACACTCCAGATTAAATTTGCCATGATAAAGCCCTTATCCTCAATGTTTATGGTTCTTCAACTTGCAATGAAACATTGACTGAAGATAGAGATGGGATCGGGGGTGAAATCTACTTACCTTTGCTACCGGTTCGGATGTGCGCTCTCTGCGCACATGCACGCTTTGCTCATGTGCGCGCCACCGTTGCATCCGATTTTTTACCCTCTGTGCATGTGCAGCCTTTGCACATGCGCAAAGGATTAAAAACCAGGAAGTAGCAACGTCTTAGTGGGTGGGCAGAGCCGTGTGCGCTGCTGCCACTACCAGTTCGCTGAACCACGTCTGCGTGAGCCAGACAGAACCGGCAGGATTTCACCACTGGATGGGATGAAAAAACAGTGGCACTCTCCCAGGTATGGTTTAATTAGAGCTAATTGACCAAAATCTAATTCAAGACTGACTAGTGCATTCAGATGTTGAATCAGCAGTAGTGTCTGCTTCCAATGGTATATCTGGAAAGGCTTTAGGACTCTGTGTCATCAAGATACCGGTATAGGAAATACAAATAAATAAAATACATAAACAGGCAATTACATAGCGACATGCTTTCAGATTATGTTGGTTTTTTTCAGGACAGGCCTCACTAGGCAATTGTCATCAAAATGGAACCTCCCACCCACCCCGCTCTCTTTCAGCTTCACATGCAACTGCAACTCTGTTTTTTGTTTGGGTGGAGGTGTTTATAGTTTTTATATTGTGGGTGTTTTATTTGGCTTATATACTTTATGTAAATCGCAAAGAATCTCTTGACTGCAGTGGGGTAGGAATGTAGAAAATCATCAATCAATTACTCTGGCAAGCAGAACATGCAAACAAGGATACACTTTAAGAAAGCTTGGAAGTCTATGGAGTATTTCACAGATGTTGCCTACCAGATGTTTGGATAATATCTTATGTGGACAGACTGTGCAGTCTACAATAAACCTCAGAATCTATGAAAATATAATATATATTCCTACCAGATGTTCAGATAACACCACATATTATCCTAACATCTGTTTTTATGCAAACAAGAAAGCCTTTATTTTATTGCAATGTATCCTTGCATCATGCAAAACAAACAGATATATGCGGGAATCACATTATGGAAGGTGTGAAAATGGAGAATAAAATATTTTTCCTCATAAAGGCTCACTGTAATGACTAACATTTCACTTGACTATATAATCAGTAAATTATTTTACCAGCTATGTAGTCAAATGCACCTTTCCATTTGGAATGAAATGGCAGTTATGTATCTTCTCTGTTGTTGTTGTGGCTTGCCCGCGTCCTGCGCAGTGGGCCATGAATCCAGACGACCAAGAGCCGATTGAGGTGTGGAACT
>JANHFK010000241.1:154617-168328 GCA_036250565.1 Sibynophis collaris
CATGTCGAAGCTTATGTCTACATTTTGGCATCATTACAATTAGGATCACCTATGATTAGAAACACCAATGATACTGAAATAACATCTGAAAGATATATTTTTTTCTAAATCGAGAACTAGGGTTAAATGAATCTATCCATTTAGGGATTTTTTTTCTGTATACACACACACACACACACACACACACACACAAACACACACACTTAAAAGACATCTGATTGCTCCCCATTTGAGGCTATATTAGATAAAGTTTCTTTAATGAACACTTAAATTATTTCTAAACTTAATAATTATGATGATGGTGGTGGTTGTGGAAATGATAGATGGCTACTATTATGCGCTTGCAAGTGCACCTTTTCAGCTTCCTCTTAATTTTGAAACAGGAGTGACATATGTTTCTCAGCAGCTGTTCATGTATATTCAATGGAGAACAGTCTGGCAGTTGTGTGCTTGCACATCTGTTTATCAAGTCAGAAATTCAAAGGCATTCAGAATGACTTCCAAAGAGCATTAGGAGAGGACTTTTTTTTGTTCACCTCAACAGTATACACACACTACTTCAAGTCATAACTGTAGGTATTGTTGGCCTAATTTTGTTCAGATTCTACCTATCAATTTAAAGCACCATTACTCTATTCTTCAAAGCTAATATTATGATGCTCCAGAAAACACGGGCTAAATTGAGGATATCTTTTCACATGATGAATTCCAGAAAGCAGAATTGTCTGGTTTGTGCGCTATAAGGCTGATGTAATATTAAATAAGATGCAAAAAGCATCTTATTTTGACTAGCATTATACAAAAAAATACTAATTAGATTAGAATTATATGAAAAGACCTTTCTCTTCTTTAAAATATGTCAGTACTGCAAGGTTCCTCTTTGTAACAATTTAACTAGCTCCGTACAATAGTAATTTGTATTTATTAAAAGTGAAAATGTTTATCCAAAGCTGCAGATGTGGTTGAATTTCTTGTTAGCGATATCAGTGGTATGAAAAAGGAATGTGCCAACATTCTTTTTCTTTATTGTCTCTGCATGATCAGCACTTTCTGACTAAAGTCATGTTGGGTGCATGCAAGAGAAGAGGAAAAAGGAAGATGTATCAAAATCCGCATGTCTGGAATTTTTGCCTGTCATTAAGCTGTGGGAGAGCTTGTCTGATAATTTATCTATTCCTAACTGTAGCTGAATGTCTATGGAGATTCTCAGTCATGCAGGTCATGGTTGTCTTTGTTTTTCCTTGAAGATGTTTCACTTCTCATCCAAGAATCTTCTACAGTTCTCCAGAATGTCTCCAGATCTGAAGAAACTGTTTGGATGAGAAGTGAAATGTCTCCAAGGAAAAACAAAGAGAGCCCAGTTGCCTTTTGAAAAAGCATCTTTGGGATTAACTGTAGCTGTTAATTCCAATTCAATACTATCACTGGATCTATAGCATATTGTTATCAGTTTTAACTGCTGTTTGAAGTGGAGGTGAGTAGTTGTGTTTATACTGAGCTGGTTTCCAGTGCAATAGAAAACTGGTTTCTGGTTAAGACAATTTAATGTCTCAGGCAGACAATTCAAACCCAAACAATATGAGGCACAATTAATTGGGAAGTTCTCTTGAATTTTTTTAAATTGAATTAAAGGGCAGTGGAAGGAAGCTCTTTGAATGACCTATGGCATTCTGAATCAGATCTTTCTGCCTCCCAATTCTGTTGATGGTCTTCTAGATGCTCCACTCCTCAGTGTTAGTCTCCTTTCATGTTTGTCATCTTGTTCTAGGTTTTCAATAATGGATTTTGAGTAATACTAGATCATTTTGAGTAATACTAGATCATTTTACATACCTAGTTAATCCCTGGATACATCTTGTGCAATGTTTTTATTCAGTGCTTCTTTTATCTGATAAAAAGCAATAATTATCAGTGAACGGGAATAGAAGGGCTACATAAATTGAATGAATAAATGAATGAATGAATATATAAATAAATAGGAAGTTGAATATCCAATGACTAGAAGAAAAGAACTGGTAAAAACAAGGAAATATTTGGCAGTTCAAATGGCCGGAATCATTGCTGCTAAAAAGCATGAATACGTTGAAAGATTAGCAGTTGCTTGGTGTTAGCAACTTACTTGCTAAAGATAATCTTTTGTATAACATCTAAACTGGATTCTGTTGTCTTTTGTTTTATTTCAAATCTGCTTTGCTATTTTCATGCCTCATTTCCATCCAGTGTTGCTTCTCCTTTCTTTCTCCTATATCCACCCTTTCCTTTACCTCACTTTCCTTCATCTCCTTTGAGGAAGGAGTTGTATATGAGAAAAGAGCTATCTCATGCAGATGGAGGGTTAATTAATTTTGTATAAAAACACATGTTTACATGCTTACACATCTAGTAGGTTGTCAAATGGAACATCTGATGGAGTTAAATGAAGAATTTTAGGACTGATTTCAGATGAAGTTGACAACTCCAAGTTGACAGAGTGGGAGCTTATATTTTTCTCTTATTATTTCTTGGTAGCACTGAATTCCTTTGGTTAAATAAGATACTGTTCTATCTACAGTATTGTTCTATTGTAAAGATAATGGCTTTGGCATAATAGCTATCAATCATCTCCATATTTCAAGCAAGCAGATCAAAATATGATCTGGACTGAATTTGACATATTTTCAATTTTTATGAGGAATAATTCAGATTTTTTTGATAGAACATATGTTAAGGTAAAAGTACTGAAAGTTACTATATAATGTTATATAATTAAAATAAGAGTACTGATCAAGAAAATCCCTCTGGATAATTTCTGTAAATCATGGGAATATCCAGACATTCTTCAAGTCAAATTACAGATGATCTGTAAATGATGGTGTGGATTTTTAAAATATTAAAATAGAATTTGGGAACAATTTAAGACATAATTTATTGGGATTTTGAAATTTATAGATTACCCTAAAGCAAAAAATGGTTAATATTCACTTTTAAAAAGTATGACTATGTGTGGTTTGTGACTAGCAGTTGTTTCTCTCATGAATTCTCTCTACAGAGCACCTGTGTCCTTAGTGAAATCAGTATAACTATGGAACAAGTCTTGGCTATGCCATAAATTCTGTGTATACTTAAAGATTAACTTTATATGGGCAAAAATCAAACCATATTCTGAAGAAAAGAATACTGTCCCAAACTCTTGGAAATTTAAGTGTTACTTATTTTTTAAAACAAGGATTTGGATTCTCACCCACTCCCTATTTTTTTTTAAAAAGAATGAAAAACCTCATTTGGTGTAAGAAAAAATATTTTTAGAAACAGAAACCTGAAATATTAGTACATCATAGCTATATCATAGCTAAGCAGTGATGTTTCTGTATGTTTAAAAAGTCAGTAGTAATTGTGATAAGGAGAAAAGTAAGTGATAATGTTCTTTCTAAGCTCCTTCCCTTTTATGTTCCATAGTCACAGTGTAACATAACCGTAAATATTCTTACTATAGCTTGAGTCTGGATTTCTCCATCTCCAACCAGGCAACACTATCTATGTGGTAAACACAATGTCCACAGGTTTGACCTAGAGACTAAAGTGCTCAATCTTAAATCATATCCAGACTCATTGACCTCACTCAGCCTTAATTTTTTTATCTATGAAATGAAATTACTATATGATAGTATTATTATATACCATAGTAATACTATACAACCATCATATGCCATGGTTGTTTCTAACATTGTCTTATAATGCTTTACTTTTCTTTAAAAAAAACCCACAGATCATAGACACATTTTTCACAATGTTCTTCTATGTAAATCCCAGAGATTATCTTCATATGAATGTTTATTCATATTAATTTAACCATGATTCATGGAATGAAAGCAGTTTCTAGATATGCACAGCACATTGGACCATAAACTCCCCAAATTATATGGGTTAATGTAGCATCCTAGATTAAAACGTAGCTGACTAATTTGTAATTCAACTATGCACATATGAATAATACTGATTTTAAGAATTATCAGGATACGTTTTTAAAGACATTGCATATCTGTTTTTCACTGAGTGGATCCAGAGTGATAATGAATGTAAGGATTTTTGTATGCACACAATGAGACAGGATCCCTATGCATTTCATTAGGACTAAGAATGGGTGAGTTAAAGGACAGACTCTCTGAAATCATAATTCTTTTGCATTTATTTTAAGAATATAGGAAGTTGTTCTGTACCAAGAAACACTATTTGCCCATCTAGTCCACTGTGATCATATTCAGAGGTCAGCACTGGAAGAAATCCTTATTCCCAAAACTAGCCTCTCTTTAATATAAACCACATGTTCTGTTATTGTTTTTAGATGTCTTGGTAACTTGGCATAAAAAAAGCTAAGCAGCTTTCTCAGACAGGTATTCCTCTTTGTTAAGAATCACAAGATCAAAACTTTCATCAAATATATATTAAAAACATGAAGGGCACGTTGCGAATAATGTTAAGAATGTATACATTCCATTTATTTGAATAAGAATGAACTAGACATTGGTTTAATTCTCCCACTACAGTTAATTGGATGTGCTCAGCTTCAGCAGGAATATGTATATATTTCTGAAGTACACTTGCATTGTTTTCAATTAATTAATATGTTCTCTTATAGTTTATTCTGGAGTGCTTTTCTGATTATTATTTAAAGTATTTTTCCCAGTATTGGTACTATGCAGAGTTGTTGACAATTTCTTCAACCTTTATTTTATCACATCCTGAAGATAGGAATAATTGCTGTAATTGTTTCCTTGCACTTCACTGTGGTTGGTCTGGTTCACTCTGTTATTTTTCTGTTGAGGCTGAATTAAACAGGACATCCATTATTTGTAAATAAGACTGGGCTAAACTAATGCTAGATGAAAGTCTGTTGGAGAAACGGGAGTGACTGTCATTCTATCTCTAATCTGCCCTTTTTGCCAAATTGCTTATTGAAACATTGATAATCATACACATAGATTTCTCCAAGTGAACATTTTTGTTTCAGTGACTCCTAATGTCCTCTTATCAAACTGATAAGGAGCAATGTACAATTAACTTTTTATTCACGACATTTTAGATCATAAGAAATGAGACTGTTCTTTGATGGAAAGTTGTTTCTTTATGTAACTTTTGCTGTGTTTCTTCACTTTAAATTTGGGATGTGTAATTTGCAATAATGGTTTTTTTCATATTCAGTGGTACATTGGCGTATGCCCTGTTCTGCTACTTGTGACCTTCCTAGAAACATCTAGTGGTCTACCATGTGAGATGGAGGGATACCTAGAAGAACCTAGGTCAGATTCAGCAAGGTTCTTCTCAAATTTTCAGTGTATATACAAAAACAAAGTTGCATAAAGATATTCATTGATTCAGTCTCCGATTGTTGCATTGATTCAGTCATCATATTTATATGGCTGATTCTGGGCAGTGTACATTAAAATATATAAAACAGTAATCTAAAAGATAGATAGAAATACTCATATTACAATTAAAAGACAGGAAGATAGCAACATATATTAATAACAGTGGAACCACCTCAGCAATTCACCAAATATAGACATGTTGAAAAAAAAATATAAGAGCTATTTTTTGTTTAATTTTTGTTTTTATATTAGAAAGGGATGGTTGCCAAGTATGGTTTTTTAAAAAGGTAATATGGGCCACAATGCACATAAAAGCACAATTACATCATTGTGTCCATCTTGTGATTTCTTTTACCATACTCTGTCATGTGGGTGCAGTGGTTAAAATGCAGTATTGCATGCCAACTCTACCCGTAACCAGGAGTTCGATCTTGATTGGCTCAAGCCTTCTATCCTTCCAAGGTCAGTAAAATGAGGACCCAGATTGTTGAGGGCAATATGCTGACATTGCAAAACACTCAGAGAGTGTTATAAAGCATTATAACTTGAAGTACTATTGCTGTATTGCTTCCCATAATTTGCTTCCTTCTTTTGTTCTTATTTCCCTTTTTTCCCCTTTTTATTAAAGTTAAGATAATAAGCTACTTGGAGCCAAGATCCATTTGTTTTGCTCCCTACAATTATATTCTACAGTATAAAGTATGGAAATGTCAGAATAAATTTGAGGAACATACCTTAGTAAGATGGATATCTAAGAGGATTTGGAAGCTCTGCATGGGAATCCCATTTTTAAAAATAGTAGTTAACCTAATTCATATTTTGTTATATCTCACCTTTAATATTATGTCTGTTCTGGGCATGAGGTTTAAAAAAGTAGCCAAATCTAGAAACAATTTGAAAAAGAGCATCATTGATAATCAGGAAACTGGAAATAAAGTCCTGAAGGAGAAATTGAAAAAACTTGGATAAAAAGTGGAAATATGATATTCCTATGATATTCCTCATCAAGTACCTGAAGACCTGTTATATTGCAAAGGGCCAGCCTCAGGTTTCTAACATCCCAGGATACAGAACATGGAATAATGATCAGATCTTGGGCTTTTTCGCATGAGACTTCATAATATTTCAGGGCTAAAATCTTTGAAATTTCAGAAAATGTGGTGCTTTCAGATGATTTCAGATATTTTTAATTTTGAGAGAAGGCGTATTATTGCAGAAGTTTGTATAAGAATATCTGATGCCTGAAAAGGCTATAGAGAACACTTGTCAAGAGCAAACTATTTTAAAATAATAGACATACTTTTTTCCCGAGGATCTTTGCTGTGCCTGCCTTAATTAGGCATATGAATCATGCATTTACAAGGTGCAAGTTTAAGATGTTGAGACATACTTCTCTTTATACTTTTTAAATTGGAGAATAGATAGATGGCTATCAGAGATATTACATTTCTCTGGTAGCTTCCATATATGGTGACTTTCCTTTTAGCCTGTGTGTGTGTGTGTGTGTGTGTGATCTTGGAGTTCAGCATAAGAAATCTCTTTTAATTGTTTTATTTGCTATTTTATTTTTAATTCATGTTTTTGTTTGTGTTCTATTTTTTAAAATCATTTTATACTTCTACGTTTTATATAAGCCATTTTGAAGCTGTTGTGAATGAGGGAGGTAAATATGGAAATAAATCACTTAGAGATGCAAGTAACTCCATGTGTTAATCATTCCAATGTTTATTGTATTACTGTATCTCCTTTTGAGTGCAAACTAACAGGATAAATCGCCCCTAATAACAATAATGCTTTATTTATAAAAAATTCACACTATGAGATAATGCAAGAAAAATAAGTAAACTGCAAAAATAGAATTCACTTTCCCACAAAGTGAAATTTGCATAATGCAGGAGCAAACTGAAGAATTTTTTTCATTACTTGAGATACATTTTTGACTATTTCTTCCAAAGCTGTTATAATAAGGACTTTGAAGATAACTGAAATTACCATATTTTTAAAAAGATTATTTTAAAGCTCATTTCAAAGTACCTTTAAATATGTGTATGACATTATACGTATATCTTTTCTGTGCTGAGAGAACTTAAACTGAATGTTATCCAATAAAATATGTAACAGAATTCTTGGCATATGCTTCTGTTTCAAGAGGAGTAATTTGGAGCCAAGATGTCGCCAAGGAAGGGAGAACAGTGTGTGCTCTTAATGCTTTTCCCTGCTGGTCATTTTACTATTACATTACTATCTCCCTCAGCTGTTATTTCTTGCTCAATTCAAGATTCACACTGATATAGCACAATGGAGTTGGAGAGAAGAATGGAAATAAATGGCGGGGAGAAAATGCATTTGTAGGCCCTTTCCTTTCCATCTACCAGTTCTTTAATCCAGATCTCCCTGTCCATGAGTAATTTTACTAAATAATTAGTAGTCATATTTAATTAAATCTATATTAGTCAAGTTCTTTATCTTTAGTGTTCTTTATCTTTAGTGCTCTTTATCTTTAGTTTTCTTTTTAGACCAAAAATTTGAAACAGAACATCTGTTTCTTAATCCATGCTGAGTTATTTATCTCCCTATTTTTGCTAAGATAAGAGTTTCTGTATGTACACTTGTCAGTAATAAAAGGATGTGAAAGGGGAACTGGATAAATATAAGGAATAGTAGAAATATCAGATTAGAATATATACATTGTTCAATAATCAACAGTCATCTTGATGACTTATATTGATTCATAAAAAATTAGAAAAATTATAAGCATTTGGGTTGTATTTTATAAAATAGAATCATATAAAATTCATGAAAATGTAAAAATATACAAAATAGTAACTGATGAAAATTACATTGCTTAACCAGTAATTCCAAATTAAATTCCCAAACAAAAAGATATTAAGATTTTTTCAAAACTAAATAAAGCATATGGACATAAATATATTAGTTCTTCTTGCATATAAATGTATTGTTTTCTATTTGTAGATAATTGCTATTACACTTAGTTATCATCGATCCAAAGTTTTAAATTCAAAGGTGACTGGCAAGGGTATGTGTTGGTAAAGTCATAAAGGAACTATCAGATTAGGGCAAAACTGGCACAGATATCAAACAGGTCATGGTTCACTTGCAGGGCAACCAAATATTGCTTGAAATATGTGACAGCAAATGTGCTATAGGTGGCAATGGACATGGACCCTATTCTTGGAAATTTTGATAAGATGATTATGATATGCCTTGGAACAGGGGTACTCAACCTCTGGGTCGTGGCCCACTAATGGGCTGTGAGGTTTTTGCAACTGGGCTGCAGAAATGGTGGTGAGCGTGCACGCCTGCACATCCCACATGCATGAGCAGCAGGTAAGCATGTGCACGTGACCTCCATTTAAGTGAAAGGCGTGCATGCGTGCATATCACTTGTGCAGATAGAACTGCACGCATGCGCACTTGCCGGGCACGTGTGATCCATCTTCTTTCCCAAACCATCGCTGGTCCACAAGACCGGAAAGGTTGGAGAACTCTGCCTTGGATTCACCAGTTTGCTCCTTTTCTATCCATATATAAGAATCACCCTTTACTATATCTCCTCTGAGTGATAAGCTGTAAAAATTAGAAATATACTTTAAGCAATGTTAAGCTGTGGATCAAGAACTGTGGAGTAAGCTTGTAGCCCTATATGCTTAGCACAGGACATGAAGAAAATGTTAAACATATTCATTTTTTAATAGCACCTGGAGCTTATTCTGGGCTGTGTTTTTGATTTAATGTGCTTAGCTGTTTTTTCCTCCCCTCTTTCAGTTTTATACACTTCCTAGAGTCCACTGAAGTTAAGGGGCCACTAAATTTAATAAATAATAATTCTAATAAACTTAATAATAAATATTTATATATTTATAAATATATTTAATATTTATTTTTTATTTTAAATATATCATAAAAATATAATAAGCATATCTAAGAAAAAAAGAGCCTTTGACTCAATCACGGCCAACAAATCCTCCAGTATTTTTTGTAGCATCTTAGGTGCAATAAGAAGAAACTAAAAAAAAAATGTTCATATTGCTACACCATCCAATTTGAACATGTGGTATTTGTGGATTTATAAATGTTCTACTAGCTTTGGCAATCTTTTCTAAATATGAATGTATTTTAACTCCTTTATAGGTGTTTCTGTCAGAACTGACAATACCACACTCATAAAGAGTGTCAATATCAGAATTTTCATTAAGAATTATTCTATTCCATGAAAGCATCATCTTTTTCCCATTGCCAAATAGTTCTTGTTCCTCTAAGCAGTTCATTTAAAGGGTGCAGGATGTCCTACAAGATATTCCAAAGCATTGCACCATAGCTTTGAATTTAAATCAACAACAGATGGTGGGGGTGGAGGGTATTAATTCCTAAAATACTTCAACTTTCTTTCAATGAGGACTCACTCCATGTTAATTTATGCAACGACAATGATATATGTGCTTTTTTTTGTGATAGGGGGTATTTTTGTGTGTTTAGTTTTCAATTTGCAGCTTTTAAACTTGCAGAACTTTGGAAAGTCTTTGGGGAGGTTCAACTTAAATTAACCCTGAAAATCCAACTTCTCACCAGCTGCATACATACTCCTTTGGAACATCTTGGGAGCACTAGAAATCCTAAATGGTATTCTTTTATAAAAATGTTGAGAATTGTGTAGTAAAGATAGGTTACTACACAATCTGTCACAGTTGGCTTTTTTAAAACACAGGGAGGAGATCAGGAAGCAAGAATACTGTACTTGTGCACATGCAAGTCATTATGGAATATCATTTATACCCGTGATGGTGAACCTATGGTTTTGAAGACTTTTTTCGATTCTTCACATGAGTGACTTGTTTCACTTTTCTCGGGCACATTTCTTTAGTGTGACTGGTCTTCTGGTTCATTGCTTGCTTCATTCATTTTATATGGGACTATTATTCTGAAATTCTTTTACTTTAAGACTAATATTATCCTAACTGTATGAATTTTACACTAAGTAGAATAGGAAGCGTATTGACACTGTTGAACTTTTGTATTGGAGAAGACTCCTGGGAATACCAAAGAAATGAATTATTGAACAAATCAATCCTCAAGAAAACCCACTTGAGGGACAACTGACCAAACTCAAATTATTCTCTTTCAGAATTATATGAAAAGGCATCTCTCTTGAGAAAAGTCTAAAGCTGGAAAAGCTGAAATGAAAGAGAAAAAGAGGACAAGAACAGCAGCAAAGTGGATAGATTCAGCTACAGTGGGGATAAGTGCATATCTGGAAGATTTGAAATAACAGGTTAAGGACAGATCATCATGGAGAAAATTCATCTATATTGTTGTTACGATTTGAAAATGACTTGATGGCATATAATCAATAATCAATGATTCCTTCTTAAGCCACATTTTTTTCGGAGGAATGACTAAGGCTTTTATTCTTTTTTGGGCTACATGGAGACTTATTCCACATGGCACATTAGTTCTATTGTTAGAGCTGCCTCTTATCTAAGAAGAGTGTTTATCTGTCCAAGAGAATGCATATTTTAAATTCACATTCACTGCCTATGGGGTGGGTACTGGCTATAAATATTCTAAATACATTTTTCCAGACAGTGTTTCCAACAATATTTTTTAGAGATGAGCAAGCTCCAGAAATTTCCATAGAAATATAATAAAAATGTGATTATATCCTATTCTGTGCCAATTGTAAAACACCCAGTATGGCCATTGACTTGTCAGGAATCAACTAGAAAATGTAGCAGGGTTACCAAAGCAAACAATTGATTCCTCCTGCCCCACAAATGCTTGTTTTATCACCATGCATTGCAATTTTGCAACTTCTCTTATCTTTCTATTACAAAGCATCATGGTCTTAGCAGGACATGCTGCCCTCTCTGTGTGCAAATTTTTTTACCAATGAATCTTAAAGCAACTAAACTATGTTGGTTCAAATTACCTTAAATAATACATACCATCACATGCATTTAGTAATATACTCATAAGCTTTACACAACAAGGTAATCAAGACAGCCCAGCTTTTGAAGAGACATTTTAAGCATACTCCCAAATCAGGAACATTTTCCAGATTTCAAGATCCCCAGCTGGCTGATTGTAGTAACATTAGCAGGCACAAACAAGTCATGATTCATTGTATATACAGTATGAACAGTATTTGGGATTTCAAAACTCCAACTGGCCACTAGATTAGAGGAAAGACCTACTTATTACTATGCCTGTTTGCTATCATATAATGATCACTAACATTTTTGCAACCCATTTAAATTGTGCCTACCTGAGCACTTTTGCACATTAATTAATAAAACCAGTTATATAGAGAGACAGTTTTATGTAGTGGTTAAAGGCATGTAGGTAGAAACTGGAAGAGAGTGAGTTCTAGTCCTGCCTTGGGCATAAAGCCAGCTGGGTGATTGCGGGCCAGTCTCTTTTTATCAACCTCTAGGGAGAAGAAGGCAAGGACAAATCATTGTCAAAAAATGTTGCCAAAAATACCTGCAGAAATTTGTCCAAATTAGGAGCTAAGACTGATTAAAAGACATATATTAATGTTTTCTTTTTTTTCTTTGAAATCAAAGCAACATGCAAAACAAGCAAATTAGCTACCTTTAAATTCATTTATATTCACCACATGATGTGAAATAATTTTTACTATCAATTGCCGTGATCGTCACTTAGTTATCCTGAAACTCCGAAACTGCTATGAAACTATAAGTAACTCCTAAGAAACAATGTAATATTTTTGGGGTGGGACGGAGCATGGGGCAATAAAATAGGGGAAAAACATATCATGGTCAGAATCTAGATTACTGTATAGGAATCCAATACTTTAGTATTTTTTGCCATTTTTCCAGGATATCTACAGGATTACATTCTCCAATTGTGTTTAGTTTGACCTAACTAGGATACTTTTAGGGGGAAAAAAATACTTACAGTATCACATTACTGAAAGGTTCAGAGGAATTATAACTACTTCCCAATGGAGGTAGAGCTAAGCCCTCTCCTGTTTTTTAGATATATGTTAAAAAGTGAATTATCTTGGAGGGCTTTTCTTATGTTTCTAACTGATGTCATCTTCTCCCCCCCCTTATTTTACACTGATTACACTTATCTTGTTATGTACTGTTATTTGTTTTTGATGCTTTTGACAATGTTCCTACTCTATTATTGTTGTGATTGGATAGATTTTTATTTTTGATAAATTGTGTAAACTGCAGTAAAGTAGATATGTATTTAATCAATAAAATAATGAAGCCGTATTTCAATCTGGAAATAGCAAATTAGTGCCAATAGAATGTGATGTTTCTTTCTATTGATCATGGCTTGATATAACTTTGGAATCTTAGGATACAATTTATATAAAATTATACTAAAATAAATTAATTATATAATTTAATATAGTAACTTATATTAAATATATAATTTAATATATTATATTACATTTTTAAATTATAATTTCAATAATTATATTATTTTCTGATGGTCTTTTTTTAGCAAATGTATAAGCTGTGATGACCTACCTATGAATCTTAAACTCATAAAAGATATATCAGTTCCCTAGCATAACTCAACACAGCTACAGTATATCCATGAGTGTGAGACAATATAATTGGAATAAATTGCCAATTCTTATGTTATCCGATGTTTCATTTCTTCAAAGCATTGAAGTGAAAAGTCTGGATTGATTGTTTTTAATCATATTTTCTGGAAAAACATGATTGATTGCTAAACAAGTTTCCAATGCCTTCCTCTGGTGTAACAATCTAGTGAACCTCCAGCAGAACTAGATGGATGTTCAGATTATCTGTTTGACTCCACTGAAACAAATCAACGATACAACTGGAACAAATTAACCTGTCACCTGTGTTGTTACTAACACTGCTTCTGTTCTTCCTGCTTCCTGCCTGATAAATACGATAACAATCCAGAGATATTCAAAGGTCAGATATTCATCACCCAGTGTGAGTTATACATTTCATTGTGGATGGCTGGGCTATGAGGTGGTACATTAAAAACATGCCCAGCTTGAAATGTAGGGAATCATATTCTGCTCATGTGCAAACTAGATCAACTGGTTATCGCTAAAGTTTCTTGAAAGCGCATTGTTCCTTCCCGCTTCCAGCCTTATACCTATGACAAAAGTAGTATCCAAAAATCTATTTTGGATAAACTTCTTATGAGAAAACCTGTCCTTGCCCAATCAGTCTTGGTAGCAATAGCGATAGCACTTAGACTTATATATACCACTTCATAGTGCTTTTACAGCTCTCTCTAAGTGGTTTACAGAGTCAGCATATTGCCCCCAATAATCTGGTCCTCATTTTACCCACTTCAGAAGGATGGAAGGCTGAGTCAACCTT
>JANHFK010000242.1:0-11471 GCA_036250565.1 Sibynophis collaris
AAAGAGTGTGTGTGTGAGAGAGAGAGACAGACAGAGAGAGAGACAGACAGAGAGAAAGGGAGAGAGAGAGGCATTTACAGTGTTGAAATCCAGCCTGTAAGGTTTTGAACAGCTGCATTTTGTCCTACAAATATGATAAAGCATTGTTCAGAAGTGTGTTCTCTTTTCCTGCCTCTATTACAATTAGATATTTTATATCACAAATCCCTACAGTGCAGAGCAGATGTCACTGTCACTCTCTGTCAAAATCTGTAACTTCTAATGAAAAACAGACATTTTTTTAAAAACTGCAGCCAACAATAAAATCAAACATGATAATTTACTAAAATCCTGAAGAAAGAAGCCTCTTTATTACCAGCTTAATATCACAGAACTTTACATGTGGAATTACCACTTTATAAAACCATATTTGCTGTGTATTTTGACAATTATCCAGTTCACTCTAAACATTAATTTATGATAGTTTTATGCAGTAGTGGGTTCCTACCGGTTCTGTCCGGTTCTTAGAACCAGTATTAACGGCGGCGGGACACTCCGCCCATCCACCCAGATGTCGTCACAGACTCTCTGCACATGTGCAGAAGCGCCGAACGCAAGCGAAGCGAAGCAAGCACGCATGCATGTGCATTCCTGTTGCGAGCTGGTAGCGAAGGTAAGTAGAACGCAACCCTGGTTTTATGTCACTTAGAAGCTGCAGTATCTTCTCTTCTTAATAATGGCATTTGAATTTAAATTGGAATTCACATTATTGACTTGCAATTATTTTGCTCATTCCTCCATATCCTCACTCATCTCAGAATTCATTTTAAGAATCAGCATATCAAGAATTAAAATGTTTTGCTTTTTCATTACAAATCCATGTTAAATTACTTTTTTCTTCTTTTTTTTTTTGCATGGTGGGCTTGTAAATATGGCATTTTTCAGGTTGATTGTTTATGCAAATCATGGTTCACAGCCACGAACTACTCCACATTTCTATAAGGCTAGAAAGAGAATCAGGAATTTCAAATCTACATACGGTAGCTGGGATTGACAGCATATTTTACTGGAATTATACTCATTATCTATAACAATGCATTTTGAATAAATTTATCCTAGTTCCAATTTTTTCTTCTTCTTCTTACTTTTTATGGCTCTAGAGCAGGAAGTATTGAGTGATAAGGAGATCACTGCAGAGGCAACAGTACTGTAATCATAAAAACCCTGTCCTATGGTAGGTGGTATCCAAATACATTAAATAAATGACAGTTGCCTCCATAGTTTGATATAATCTCCTATTAGTAATCTCTCATGTTAGCTGACATAATTACTGTAATCAAGAATTACCGTCTATTATAAATTAATTTCATTTATCTGAATGTTCAGAAGTAGATTAAGATTACCCATGAGTTCAGATAAACAAGTAGATCAGATTCCAAGTAAAAATAGCTGAAATTCCCAGGAGGCTTTGAATGAAAGCCATCGTTTTTTTAAGGAAATTGTTTTATATCGTGTCACAGAATTAGTTCATCTTGTTCATAAACCCTGCTTATATTCACTGGCCACAAATCTGCAGGACCCCTGTAGGTGTCAAGGATTGAACCTGAAATCTTCTGCATGCAAGTATATGTTGTAGCATTAATCTACAGCCTTTCCAGGAAAAGCTCAAAACTGGAAGTAGAATTGGAAGAGGAAAAAGTGGAAAATAAATAAATTAAATTAAAACTCTTTAGAATTAAATAGGGATGGAGTGAAAAGGCAGAATCTTATTGTAATGTTGGTTACAAACTGCTATCAGTGAAGTGAATTAAGCTATTTCTGAGAGTAGAATTTCTGAACACACATAGTATTTCATCTGCATTCAATGAAAAAACCCTCAAAATTACTTGGGTGTGTCAAATATTTTTTCCAACTACTTTAAAGGGTCTTGAAAATTATACCTATTCAAGAAACATCGTTTTTAATCTTATTGGACTTTTATTCAGATTAACTACAGTAACAATTTTATGCACTCAATGAATCTCAGATTGTTGACATAATATTAGGAGAGAGGAAGTTTTAAAGATGGAGGGCCACAAAACTTTGGTGAAACAAATAAGGAAAAGAAATGACAGCAATTAGCTTTTCTTTCTTTCTTTTCTTTTTTTTTTACAAAAGGTTTGTTCTACTTTGGTGAATTTTCAAACTGTATAGCTGGCATTGTATTCACATGAGAAATAATTAGGGCTAAGAAATGAAAAAAAAAGGTTTGTACAAAGTTTTATTCTGTTCAATTAAGCATCTTGGTTTATGTAATCCAAGAATACAAGCTAGGCTTATTCAGTATAATATTATATAGAATACTATGTTAATCATTAAATATACCAGATCAATTATATTATTACATAATTCCCTGAACCTATGTTAACCAAAACATAACCACAGAAATTCTAAATTCAAGGATATAATTAAATGTGTAACTGGAAAGGCAGGAAAAACCACCACCACCAAAACTTACTCCAAAGGGAAAAAATATAAAATGCTTACTATGGAACTTAAGATATGAGTAGAATCTTTGTCAACATAGGTACACCATGCATTAAATCATCATTTGATTTCTAATACTCTTGTGTTTCAAAAGCAGTTAATATGGCTGTATAGGCTGGAGAAAAACCAAACAGCATCTGGAAGAGAGATCAAGGAAGAAAATGTTTTGAGGTTCCTAATAGGGCTCTATACATTGAGAAAATTATGGAATAGAGATCAGTTGATATAGCTGCTGCTAATTTTCTCCATTATTTGGACTACGTATCTTTCAACATTGCTACAATTCAAGATATTCCAATAGGTTTTCTAGAAATTCTAATACATATTAAAAAGTAGGAGCTTTCTCTGTTGTTCATTATTGTTTTATTAGCTCTACCTATGAAACAGCAAGAGGAAGTTTTCATAAGGAGATCTTATAGAACAGGGGTGTCAAATTCAATTTCATTGAGGGCTGCATCGGGGTTGTGTTTGACCTCAGGGGGCCAGGGTAGATGTAGCTAGGGTCAGATGTGGCCAGCTTGATGTCATTCGTGCTGGGGGCTCCTGTGGTGGCTATTCTGCTAGCGAAAATCAGCTCCCAAGCTCTGTTTTCGGCTGTCATGGCCTCCTGCAACTCTCTGCAAGCGAAAATGGAGCACGGGTGGGATGCACGCAACCCTCCTGAACTCCATTTTTGCTGGCAGAGGCACCATAGGCCGGTCCTTCACTGTTTCCAGAGCAGCCCCACGGGCCAGGTCTGAGCACCCTGTGGGCCAGATTTGGCCCCTGGGCCTTGAGTTTGATACCCCTGTTATAGAAGAAGTGTTCCAAAATGTCAAGTTGATGGAAATGGAAGAAACCCAACTAAAGCCAGTTTTGTATGCTTATTCTATTTTTTTCCTGATTAACTGATATGCTTATCATCCATGATCCATCCTGACGTCTCAAAATCTGAGAATTTCAACAGGTTCCAACCATAGCAATCCATAACTTATAACTAGTTTTAGTGGCCTAGGCCAACACCACTGAAGTTTCTAAAACAGAGCCAATTATTTACATAATTCATCAATATGGTACCCTGACTATACTGTTACATATAACATCTCCAAGTTTTTTTAAAAAAGGATGTTAAATGAAGCAGAAATTAAGAGATCTCTTCACTGATTTTGGAAATTTTCTTTCACCAGTAATAGAACAATTTGATAGTTTCAGTTCATACTATTTCCTATGTTCGAGTATTAATCCTTTCCTTAAAAGGTATAAGAAGAGGCAGCATCTTCATTTTTACAAGACAATCAATTTATTATAACAATTTCAGACTAGCATGCAATAAAGAAATTTAAATGGCTGTGCCATATTCAAAGATAAATTTCAAACTAGCTGAAGAAGAGAGTCTGTATAAAACATACTTTAAAGAGTTAAAAACAAAACGTGAAGCAATCCAAAGGGATTTTTAAAAATAGATTTAAACAGATGCAATATATCAGGTTAATTATATCTCCTAGCATGTCCCAGTGTTCATGTTCATCTTAAAACTTTGCCTGGAGGTGTCCTTTCTCTAGCCAACTATGTTCAAGAGATTTTCCCTACACACAAATATTATCTTCAAACATTTTGCTGACAGTCAAGGAAACGAACACAAAATCAAAGTCTGAAGCCCACTCCACCCCCTACTCCAAAAAGCACACCTGAATGACAGCATAGATTACTAAATGAAATCTTATTCACTCAGTATCACTACAACAGCATAAGAATCTAACCCAGATCCCATATTGGTCATTCAGATGCCCACAGGAAACCTATGAGGTGACTTCCTTCACATATTCCACAGCAGTTTGTGGAAGGCTACAAATCAACATTCCCATGGAGCAATACCAGAATAATTCCTAGCTGAGTTTTCAAGCAGTAAATAATCTTAAAACATATCCATAAACTGGGCCAGTCAAGTTCTACCCTTGCTGCTTCAAAAGAAAGCTAGAATGGTGGAGATTGAGCCACACCAATCAAATTCTCGCAAATGTAGAATGAAATTTTCACCATAAACATACCCACATCTTTTACCTCCAGCCCCAAGTATTGCACTAGCAGTCCTTTATAGGGCATCGTCCAACTGCCCTGCTTAATCACAGGATAGCAAACAAGTTGCCCATTTATCTCTGAGCTACAGGACTTACCTGATCCAAGGGGTTCTCAAACTGTAGATTATAAGCCCCTACAGAGCTATGAGCAGCTTGGGGTGGGGGTGAGACAAAGATTTTTTAAACCTGATTGGGCTTGTTCAGGCAAAGTGGAAATGCTGTCAAAACGTGTTTCTGTCTTTGCTTTCTTGCTCTGCCCGTGCAAGCTACATGTGAAAATCCCTGTAATATATATAGTTTGTTAAATTACAAAAAGAAGTGGTATATTTAGTTTTTGTGTGTCCCTAACCACCACAAAATCACTGACTATATTAAAAGGGGATGGGTGGAATTGCACAATTAATTTTATCAGTTTAAGAGTTCTAATATTACAAATTGGGGGGTGAGGAACCTTGACCCTCAGCCACTGACTCCCTGCAGAGTCTACAATGACTCCCATCAGCAGAGATTTGAGTTCCTGCGAATTTGGTGCTTCACAGTAGCGAAAGAAGAGATGCAGAGAGATGTAGGTCAGCAACATTTGGAGGGCACATGCTCCCCATGCATACTCCATACTGAGCAAATAGCTATGCGATCTTAGAAGAGTCTAAAAACTTCTAAAGACAACAACAGTTCCTCAGATGTTGTCATCCTTTGGCTTTATGGCTATGTAGCTGATAGATCAAACCTGCCCAAGAATATAGGAAGTAGCTAAGAACAGTCCCAAAGGTGCTTTTTCAGGAGGCAACTGGACTTTTTTCCTTTGAAGATGTTTCGCTTCTCATCCAAGAAGTTTCTTCAGCTCTGACAGGACATTGGGGAATAAAAGGATTTATATTCCTTGCAGACAGCTGGTTATTTGCATCCTTTTAGAGGTCGTTGAAGCACTTGGAGGCTTATCTGTGTCAAGGTCACTTGAGTAGTGCTCCTGGTTCATGTAGTCTGCAATTTTATTTTATTTCCCCCCTCCCTTCTGGAAATCCATTCCTATTCCCACACCATTCAAAGGATGTTCATCGCAAATTGTATAGCTAAAAATCTGTAGAGTCTAAAGGATGTAAAAGTCTAAAAGCATGCAAAGCACTGCTGTACGTTGGAAGAATTGTTCAAATATACTGGTACCTTGGTGCTCAACTGCTTTGAAACTCATCAAATTTGGTACTCAAATGCATTTTGACATGAACATTTTGTCCTGGTACTCATTGTTTGTTTGGTACTCACCCACAAGCAAGAATTTGTCGATGTCGGCTGCCTTGTGACTCACTACACTATTCCTTATGGGGAAAATTTGCTTGGTACTCATCGTTTTTGGTACTCATTGCTCCTCCCGGAACCAATTAAAGTTGAGTATCAAGGTACCACTGTAACATCTTAGAATTTATTTCTGCACAAACTGCTTTCTTCATTAAATGAAAATGTGAATTATCAATGCCTGATCACACTATCCCAAAATACATTGGAAAGAGATGGGAGTAGACATCCCATTTAAATTGCTGGTTTTCAAACAAGAAATACACAAAGGCATTAAGAGAGGGGGGCAGGATCAAATTTGGTGAGCTTCTCACATGATAAAGACTTTTATACATTCAATTACTTTAAAGCTGTTAAAAGCTTTTAGGACTATCTGCTGGCAAACATTTGTATCACTTTCAGCCTTCCTTGACAAAGCAGGATAGATACAATTCCTTCTACGATCCACTTTATAAGACTATTAAAACACTTCCATCTTGGATATTTTAATACCATTAAGCTGAAGTGTTCCTCTGACCAAACAATAAAACAAACCAAGCATGAGCAGCATTAAGATTTTTCAGCATCTTACCAAGCTAGCTTCTTTAATTGAAATTGCTTTTGTAAAATATGTCAATGTTAATTGTGTAAGGCAGCAAACTTTTTGAACCGAATTAAAAGGCTATAAGAAAAGTATTCAACCATTACCTGCATCGTCCTTTCCCCCCCTCTTTTATTAAAGTTAGGATGAACTGTTCTAAAATGAAGGGGAAAGGTCGATGTTCCATCCAGTAGTTTTTTAACATTTGAGGAAGAGTCTACCATGCCTATTGACCCTGTATAACAAGTAACTTGTTGTCTTAGCCTCCTTCCCAGCAGATTAAGGAACTGTAAGAAATGAATTTCATTTACTTGCAGCCCTGCTGTGACTTTGTGAAGCATGCTACCATCCCTGCAAAGCTCTCCGCAGGCTTACTAGGTCAACAGTTCTGAGCTCCTGCCAGACATTCACAAGGAAATGTCTGAAGAAAATGTCATGAAGAGGATTCTCCAACGAGTGTCAACTTACTGGTTTGTTTTTTAACAAGTTGCCTAGAAAGCCTAAAGGTGTCAAATCCATTTTTTATGCATGAGATCGTAGGATTTGTTCCCAAATCCATCTGTGTTACAGTGCAAAGATCAGAATGGCAGAGCTACATCAGTCAGGAGAGTATTAAGAACATGGAGAAAATCTTTTTAAAGATATCCTTCTCCTCTCAATTTATTCATATTGATGTCCTCTAGAAAAATGTGCCATAACATTTGAAGGTTTCAAATGGCTGGTGAAGGTAAGCAAAACGGTGTGCAGTGATTTCTACATGGACTATTAGGTTTCCTTGGAGCAAAATCCAATAGTTTCAGTGATCTTCAGCTTGGCCCCCAGCATTGCTCAGAATTTTGATTTTTCATCCCTCCTTGGCTAGTGGTTAGGGTTCTGTATTATCCTTCCAGTTGATTCAGTATCTAGTCAGGGAAACAGGAGCTGTGTAAATTTAATGTGCAGAACAGGGGTGTCAAACTCAAAGCCCACGGGCCACATCTGGCCTGCGGGGTGCTTAGATGTGGCCATGGGGCCACCCTGGAAACAGCGAAGAACCGGCCCACAGTGCCTCTGCCAGTGGGCTATGACAGTCTCCTGCAACTCTCTGCCAGTGAGAGTCTGGCAGAGGGTTGTAGGAGGCCGTTGCAACTGGAAGAGCATTCAGGCCATCACAGCCACCCCAACACGAGTGACATCAAACTGGCCATGCCCACCCCGGACCCCCTGAGGTCAAACACAACCCTGATGCCGCTGTCAATGAAATCGATGCTCTAGAAAATGGAAAGAGAAATAGGTGTCAAAATAGGTTTCTATGCCTGTAATTATTTCACATTACTTGTTGGGGGGAGGTTGCATGTCCATATCTTTCTAGGCCCATTATCTGTTTTGCTCATTTCTACTGTCCATCTCAATATTCTGGAGCAATTTATGGAACAAAATAGATGCAAGATCTCAGTATATGGCAGCCCTATCCAGGTGGGTGTCCACCAGCACTGATGACTACCAGCCGAGTGTGTGAACTGACTACTAAACAGCAGTTCTAAAAGCAGCTGACACATTGATTCAGCATAGTCAAATACCTGAAGCAGAAGGGAACGATGCCTGAACATCTGCATATTTAAAAGGCATCCTGCATGCCGGCTGGATTTTCTCTATCCCAGGGCAAGCATTTACAAATGTTTTATTTGTGTTTTCAATCAGGCTACAGCAAATTAACTCCCTGGTGTTTGAAGTCTAAAGCAAACTTGCCTCATCATAATTACCTTTTATTCATAACAAGCGAAAGCTTGTGCCAACTGAGCTGACTCTTGTCTTGAGAGAAGAGAAAGAAAGGGTGGACAAAACACTGCACATTTTACAGACATTCTGAAGAGCTGCTTCTCTTTATCTGTGCTGAAACAGTCCCTTCACCCAAAGGAGCTTCTCAGAATGCAAGACAGTATGAAAGCGTTTTCAGATCTGATTAAAAAGAGGAGGAAACATATGAACCTATGTAGAATAAGCTCAACTTCACGGACTTAGGTGTCTAAATTACTGATAATAACAGTAGTAAGAGTAGCTGCTATCCTTCCACAAAACTAAAAACAGAAGTTCCACACTCAAAGACAACATAGCTCTATCTTCTATAATGTTCAGCTAGGGGACTTTCCGGTGACATCTCATTAGCATTACTGGAGACAGGATGCTGAATAATATAATCTGATCTAAAATGACAATTGTATTTCCATTTTTTACTGTACTCATCAGGTCACACTATACTTTCAGTAGCTGGGGGTAGAACTAATGCTTGCATTTTTGCTTGCTAAAGCACATATTTTAAGAAAAAGTACCCTGGAGAAACTGGCTTACAATTTCCTCAGTCTAATTTGCAGAGCCGACAAGTCCCAATGCTCCTTATATCCATATGCACAAGTATTAACTGCACTTATCTACACTAGGGGACCCCAACCCCTGGTCCGATGCCAGCAACTGGGCCGTGCAAACAAGCAAAGCCCCATCTGTGAGATGCAGGCAGCATGCAAAACCATGCCCACTCTGGTCTGCAGAAAAACCTTTCTCCAGGAAATTCATATACCTGCCATAAACCCAACAGCCTATACCTCTCATGACTGAACATACCTGATCCTCGGGTACACTGCTGGAAAAGAATCTGTTCATTTCACAAAGGAATGTATTCTTTTAGAGGAAAATAGTCTCTTTCCTCAGAATACAGCATTCTTTTTTCCTTCACACTAGAAGAATTGTTACCCTTGGATTAGGCACTTCTGTCATGATCCTAAAGATCTCACCCACCACTGACTACCTCTCAGTTTTTCTAATATGAACTCAGCAATTTTTGTCCAGTAGAGATTCAGTGCAATATACCATGTTTTCCCCAAAATAAGACCCTGTCTTTTTTTTTTTTTTTTGAACCCTGAAATAAGTGCTTGTCCTTATTGCCATTTCCTCAAAAACCTGATTGGGCTTATTATCAGGGGATGTCTTATTTTGGGGGAAACAGAGTAGTAGAGAGCACATATAGCAATATAAGTGCTTATAGCTTTCTACCACTCACTGACTATTTATTTCAATTGCTTATCTACATTGTTAGATTATTTACTTTTAGAAACAGGAGCAAAATTGGCCACCAATGGTTGCTTATGTCACCTATTTTACCACCTGGATTTGGATAGGTTCTCTTTTAAAGAAAGCTTGGCTTTCTTTACAGTTTTTTTGAGGTAAAGTTTACCCACTATAACTCTCTTTATTGCTTTAAGTTGACAGCTTTCTGTGACTGGCAGGCTACTCATAGATCTATGTAACTATTAGGAACAAACAACTATTCTCTTGTTTCAAAGCAAAAGAATCTTCCCAAAAATATTGTGTGCCATAAGAATAGGTGACAGCTCAGTGAGAAAAAAATTAAAGTCACCAAAAAAGCAAAACAACAAAGTCCAAACAGTTCTAAACAAACATAAAACACAATGTCACAAAAGTCACTCCCCTTTCAGCACTGTCAAATAAAATATCCTGCTTGGTTCTCCAATTGCTTTTCACAGGGTTCCCACAATGCATTTCTGGTATCTATAATTAATTAAAATTTTAGATATTATCACTTCATTGATACTAATAGATATTTTTACTTTATTGTAATTTTAGATACCATATTTAATATATTTAGTGTTTATAATTTAATATAGGCTACATCCTGGATTTCATATACAGTATTAGATGCTAGTTATATTACTTTATAAATATGTTTTAACCCTGTCTTAAATTTTATTTATTATCTGTACTGATCTTTAACTGCAATGAATTGAATTGAGCTGAATTTCTCACAGAATCTTGTTTGGGGCCTACGGATGTTTCCCTTTAACTACGCATTTGCTTCAACAAGAAATTTCAGGTATCTCTTGTTAAGTAAATCCATGCAATTGTTAAGTGAATCCACCTACCTGTATTAACTTTGCTTGTTGGAAGCCAGCTGGAAAGATTGCAAAAGGTAATCACATAATCCTGGGACCCTGCAATTGTCAAAAATACATGCCAGTTGCCAAGTACCTGAATCTTTAAGGATGCAACCATGGGGATGCTACAATAGTTGTAAGTGCAACAATCAGTTGTAACTAACTTTTTCAGTACTGTTGTAACTTCTAATGGTCGCTAAACAAATGGTTATACCTGTAAATGTAGTCTGAAAAATCTAGAAGTCGTTCCACATTTCTTCTTTTCTAAACAGCCCCCCCCCCTCTATTTGCATGTGCTCAGAATCTTCCTCTCTGAGGGAGAAAAAGAATTTCCTTTGTGATAATAAGAACAGGCTGCTGCAGCGCCCTAATTCTGTGCTCTCTTCTTTCTGCAAAGATGTGGCATCCTGACAGCTATGCTGTTGTGTGTCCCATTTCCAACCTCAGCTGGGAGGTCTATGTTTATATGACAGCAAAGGCAGCACAAAAATACTGATTCTTTTATGAGAAACAGCCAAGGGCACTTCTACTTTTTAATTGAACCCAATGTGTTATTACCCACATCACCTCTACTCTTTTATGTTTTGAGTATTAATTTAAAAAAAATGAAAAATCTACATAGGTCCTTTGATTAAACAACTAAGAGAAGAATTAGATGTTACTCTGGAAAGGGTTTATACAAATCCTCACCTCTCAATCCTATGGGAGGCCCAGAAACATTTGGAGAATACTTAGTGACTTATTTAGTCACTGTCCTGGTAATCCCACCACAAATTTGCTCCCAGATTTTATTTTGGAGAGTCATAAATGAACATACATGCAAATGTCCACCACAATTCCTAAAACAAGCTTTAGCACTGTGCCCTGGTACAATCGGGGGCAGAACTAGGGTCCCAAACATATCTTAGAATTTATGTTTCTTAACTACAAGGGGCAAACATCATTTCATATAGCTATCTAGTAACTTTTCATAGACAAATAAAAGTATAAGCTATTGACATTTAAGAAGACTGCCTTTGTTATAGTTTGCCATGCCTCACTTGAGCAACCTTATAGAGCCTTGGTAGTACAGTGGTCTAAAGCACCCTGTTATTAACACCAGCTGCCTGCAAT
>JANHFK010000249.1:193538-203691 GCA_036250565.1 Sibynophis collaris
AAGGGAGGAGTAGGGAAGAAGAGGAGGAGGAGGAGGAGAAGAAGAAGAAGAAGAAGAAGAAAAAGAAGAAGAAGAAGCAGCAGCAGCAGCAGCTTTTAGTATAACAGTTCAGATTCAAAAATGAAAAACAAAATGTAGGCCACTGTAACCAACCAAAGGTCGAGATCAGAACAATCAAAGGGGAACTGTACCTGTTTGCCATCTCTTTTAAAGAACCAAAATGGTGGCACAAGGCCAGAGCCAGGGTATAGCTGACGCAGGGAATGCTCAAATAGAAACGGAAAACATCCTGTCGGGGTCCCTCCACTTCTGTTGGCACGTGGATGGCTGCGTTCTTCCGCTGCTCCACCAAAGCGAGTTCCTTTAGCAAGTCAGCAGTTTCCACTTGGCAGGCGCTGAAGAGCACTTTGATTCCTGCATGAATGAATGCTGATAACATGCCATCATAGTGCTTGGTTCTGTGGAATACTTTCCACGCCTCTCCTGAAATATGAAAGACGAAAGTTCAACATTTCTCCTATGATGGCACAACACACTGATACAGGAACAAGCTAATGACATTTTAGCCCAGTCTAAAGGCCCAGTTCTTGGGATTAGTTTATAGTTCAGTTTATTATGTGAGTACATAAAACCTGAGTTGATAAACCACGGTTAAGCAAAAATATATAAAAGAAGGAGCAACAGTAACCCAGCCCAAAATCAAATCTCAAACCAAATCGTATTACAGCTTAAAGCCCACAAAATCAGTGAGATAAAACCTATACGCACACATGCACACACACAGAGGTATCTGTGTGTGTATACACTAATAGTAAAATATAATTTAAGATATATGACAAAATCAGAATACAAAGTAGGAGAGAAAGTCAAAATCTTCAGCTACAAACAAAGTGAGAGCAGCTTTGGAGAATGTGAGATTCCCTATTACTTTGAATGTCTGAGTAAAATTGCTTTCACAGCTTTAAAAATAATCAGGAATGATAGAAAGGGCACACCTCTAATGATAAAGTATTCCAAAAGTGATAAGATTGTCACAGAAAAGGTCTTTCCTCTGATCCACAATCTGCTCATCTCAGAACAGAATAAAAGAGTTGGAAGGTACTTGGAGGTCTTTTAGTCCAACCTCCTGCTCAGGCAGAAAACCCTATACCATTTCAGACGAATGGTTGTCTGATTTCTTCTTTAAAACTTCCAGTGTTGGAGCATTCACAACTTCTAGAAGCAAGTCATTCCACTGATCAATTGTTCTGTCAGAAATTTCTCCTTGGTTCTAAGCTGGTTCTCTCCTTGACTAGTTTTCATCCGTTGCTTCTTGTCCTGCCCTCAGGTGCTTTGGAGAATAGCTTGACTCCCTCTTCTTTATGGTAACTCTTGAGATATCAGAACACTGCTATCATGTCACCCCTTATCCTTCTTTTCATTAAACTAGACATACACAATTCCTGAAACCTTTCTTCATGTTTCAGCCTCCAGTCCCCTAATCATCTTTGTTGCTCTTCTATGCACTCTTTCTAGTCTCGATATCTTTTTTATATAGTAGCGACCAAAACTGAATGTAGTATTCCAAGTAAGGTCTTAACAAGCCATTATAGAGTGGTATTAACACTTCATGTGATCTTGATTCTGTCCCTTTGTTAATGCAGCTTAGAACTATGATGGCTTTTTTGGCAGCTGCAGCACACTGCTGGCTCAAAGAGGCAGGACTGTGATGTAATTCTCTTGCTACTTCCCAATTTGTAATTCTGTTTCTAGTCCCGCCTTCACCTCCTTATAAAATATGGCTTTTGTTTCCTATTTAGCTATGAATCTCATAACCAATACAGCTAAAAATTGCACCTGAAGAGCCTCTGAGTGCAAGAGGGAGACTTATCAGGCAAGATACCCACCTGTCCTAATTCTTTCCTTCTCCACAATTATACAGATCCTATCAAACTTGTTCTTCAGCTGTTGCATCCTCTGGACCATTTTACTCTGATGTGTATTGTTGACTAATTCTGCCTGGCATTTCCTTTCCACCGCCAGACGATTGCTGACAATATAATCACAGGAACCCAGGGAGCAAATCTCAACCTTGACTCCGTGAACCGTTTTCAGGGTTGAAATAACTTCTGGCCCAGAGGAGATCTCATGGTTATCCACCAGAATGCAGAGGGGTGCTTGGTTCTTTGAATTCTTTAGAGTCCAGGAAGAAGAAGAAGAAGAAGAAGAAGAAGAGAGTCCAGGAGGGTTCTCCAAAGATGTTTCTGGCTGCAAAGATCATAACACCATATCAATCAGCAGGCTTAAAACAGCAAATATCTAAAGAAACTGGGGAACAATCTTGTAATATTTGTACCGTGTTAATCAAAGTACCTATTTCCTGCAGAGTTACATAGAAAATGCAGATCACACTTGACTATGGAGATTCTCAATCACCCAGGTCATGGTTGTTCCAAAGGTGCTTTTTCCAAATTTAAAAATTTAAAAATGCAGTTTCCAATTACTGATTAAAGAGACATTTTTGGAAAAACTGTTGGGATGTTGGGAGGAAAAAATATGGAAAAATGACATTTTTAAATGTAGAGGATGGCTATATTATAATAGTGCTATGGAAGAAACGTTTAGCCACCTATTTAAAGTTTTATGTCCATATATGTTACTTTTGTTAAATATCAGGATAACCTACTTCTGTAATCCCATAGAGCCACATGATTGGAACAGGTCTTATAGCTTCAGCTTGAACAAAGTCAATTAAGAATACTGCACCAATTATTGGATAACCATTTCTGCTGAATTTTTACTGTTAGAAAGTTTCCCCTACTTCATTTGGAATTTGCCTTCCTGGATTTAAATCTGTTATTCTATTTTCTGTGTTCTGGAACCAGAAAAAAAATTTTTTGATCTTCATTTTGTGTCACGCTTTCAGGTACATGATTCTACTATATCCCTCAGTCATCTTTTCTCAAGGCTAAAATGATCTAGATCCTTCGTTTACTCTTTGTAGCTCTCAGTTTCTAGTTCCTTGACCAGCTTTGTTGCCATTGTGTGAACCTGTTTCAATTTCTTATGTGTGGTGGTCTAGAATTGAATTTAACAGTCAAGGATGGTCTGACTATTTATTGCAAAATGAATAGACAAACTTGTCTGACGCAGCACAGTATGCTAATAAATATAAGCAGAATGAGAGAATGAGAGAAAAACTATTAAATCTTTTAGTGAAGATTCTCAACAGAAATGTGGCAAAGGCTTAAACCAATCATTTTTAAAGGTTTCTCCTTAATTGCACTATTCCAAGCCACCCACAAAAAAAGCAGTAATAAAAAAAACAACAGTCTTACCTTCGGCATAATCTGGAACTGTTCACCCACAAGCTCTGATTTGCATTGATATTTGCTTTGGAGATGAAAATTTGATTTTTTCGGCAAACAAGCTTTTGGTTTCAAACATACCTGGGCATGGCTTTCTTGAGGTTTTAGAACTGAGCATTGTTGGGGCAGAGTCTGGTCCTTAGTTAAGGAAATAACATTAGAATCCTTATCAACTTTAACACTGACTCGTGATTCCATCTGATCTTCCTTTTTATCAGTTTCCTCATCTTCACTAGATCCGTTAAGAATACGAACCCTAGTTAACCTCTTTGGGGCTAATGGAGTGCCTGTTTTCTGTTTCACATGGCCCGCTTTCAATTTTTTCCTGTGCCGGGTTTGGTACTGTTTTCTTCCATTCACAAAACTTTCTTCCCCTAAAAGGTCAAAATTGATGCACACATCTTCATCACTGGAACTGCTTTTGGGGTTATCCTCTTCGTTGTCCTCAACACAGAAGCTGTCCTCTACGTAGCATTCATCTTGCTCTGGAATCTGAGAAGAAAGAAGACAAATCTTGACAAATCCTTATGTCTCATGAGAGAAAGAAGCAAAAATAATAGTTTTAATTAGACACTATCAGTAATATTTAGACATATTGGGTTCCTGGCCATTACCGATCCAAATTCAGAGTTTTGGTGCTTAACACCCCCCCCCACCCCCCCCATTTACAACATAAGTTCAGGATACTTAAAAACCTGCCTGATTTCATTATGCATCCAAAAATACATTAAGATCTTCAACATAAAACCTTTTCTTGATGCCTGGCTTATCTTCTTGGTAGTTACACATCTCTCAATGATGGCACTTCTGCATTTATCCCATTTTGTTGACTTTTCACAGCTTAAAAAGTAACTATTTTTCCCTAGGGCTCATGTGCTTTTATTGAGCTTTTGTTTGATTTCCCAAACTTAAATAGAGAGAATCTCAGTTAATACTTGGTTGGGAGGGGCTAAGGATGTGTCCACAAAGCCATCAACAAATGAAGGTCAAGGATCTTACTTTGCATATGTCAGGCTTTCTGCCAATTGCCTAAAACCAAACAAGATTTGTTTCTAAACATGATTCTTACTCTTTTTTTAGCAAGTTTTACTACAATGGAAGAGGTAGTGGTGCAAAAATATAAGCAAGTAAGCTAATTTCAGTTGCTTCATTTTAGAACCAATTTATCTCCAGGTATATTACAGCACATAGGTTTTAGTTCTCTTGCTTGCAGCCTTCCTATTATCTGATGTGGAGGCATTTCTCTTCACTGATAACATGGAAGATTGTAACCCGTGATGTTCTTAGGAATATTGTATTGGAATTTTTTGGAAATAACCAGCACTTTGAGGTAAGTCCAGAAGTCTATTGGCAACCAATACAACAACTGCAGTATCCCCATGTTACTCTAGACTAGCAGGTTTCTGCTGCTATCAACCTGGTCACTCTATTTTATACTTGCTATAGCTTCCTATTAATCTTTAAAACCTCGTGTGTTTGTGATAATAAGGGTGTTACTTATCCCTGACAAGTTTTGACAGCTCAGGTAGGATTGTAAAAACAATCCTTAAAATATTCTCACTTGTGATAGTTGCATTTGGATTGTTTTAGTTTTTTCCGCCCTGATAATGTTCCTTACAATAAAATAATATCTAAGCATTTCAAAGCAATTGCAGATTCAGATCAATCTGTGATGTGGTTCCATTTATTACAGTATCACTTTCTTCGTCTGGCTTTTTACCTGTGAGAAAACCGTTATTGGATTGAATTCTTTATGCACCATCTTATACTTGTTGCCAACAGCTGGACTGCTTACAGATTTCAGATAAACTGCCTGCATCTCAGATTCTATGTAGAAAAAGAAAATAGACTGTCAGATAAAAAAGTAACTCAGTGATCAGATTGAGTCTGATCTCCACACGGGGTTTTTTGTTGTTGTTGTTGTCATATAAAAGCTGTAACTTTTAGAAAAACTTGCCTTATAGATCCATTACAACCTTCATTGCACAAATATCTCCGTGGGCTTCTGGAAGGGGAACATCTAGCACAGGGGTATCAAACTCGATTTAATTGAGGGCCATATCAGGGTTGTTTGACCTTGGGGGGGCACGGGGGCTGGGAAGCGTGGCCAGCTCGACATCTCTCATGTCAGGGGGCACCTGTGATGACCTAGGCAGGGCTGGGGGGGGATCCACTTTGGCTAGTAGTTTGTTTTCACTCTGCCAGCAAAAAGTGAGCTGGGGGGAGAGGCTGTTTGTGGCTCTCCCAAGCTCTGTTTTCGCTGGCAGAGGCACCGCGGATCAATCCTTTGCTATTTCCAAGGTGGCCCCGCAGGCCAGATCTATGCACACTTGAGTTTGACACCCTGGTCTAGCAGACAAAGAGCAGCTTCTTTCCAAGGAAAGTAGCATCTTCAGGTATTGGAGAGAGGAACGATCAAGGATGTAATGGAAATTTTAACTCCCCTAGTTCCACGCACACATAATGTTGTGGCCTGCCAGCAGAGCTGGCGGCAGACTCGTGAGGAGGTTGGGGAGGAACATGGGCCAGTCCTGGAGTCTGGGGAAGGGTCTAATGAGTGCTCTGCGTCGGAGGCAGAGATGGAGTCAGGGCCGTCCGACAGTTATCAGCTACCTTTGAAGTCGGAGATAAGTGGGTCAGAAGAACAGCTGAAACCTGTTCCCGATGTGTGCATGTGCAGAGCTGTCAGGAGAAGGGAACAATTAAGGATCAGAGGTCAACTTGGGAGTAAAGGCACAAGAGGACGCTGAATGGCCCCTCCCATTGGGAATAAATAGGAGTGAAAGGGGAGTGGTGTTTGCAGGAGACAATTAGTTCGTTTATTAGTGTGAAGATTTGCTTATCTGGGTTCATGCCTTAGAGACTCCTTGCCAAGTATTTCATTGTTCAGCGTTGCATCTGGAAGCTATTGGCCTGGCAACACTCCAAGGACTGATAAGGTCTGTGGTTGCAATTCACCCTTGAAAGACTGTTTGCTGGGACTTTGCTGGATGTGAATGCTAAGAATTCACATTAGCCAAATAAAAAGGGGTTTTGTTGGGACAAGGAGTCTGTTTCGTGATTTTGTGAAGGTCAGAACACATATAGACACTGCTATTTCAAAGTTAAAACCAGAAGCAGAAATGGTAATATTTTATTCGTATCTTATCTAAGAAAGTTATTTATCAAAGCAGATGCTCAGACACAGATACGTTCAAACAGAATATCAACTGACTGGGGAAGGGGGGCGGGGAGAGAGGATTTTCTCTGCATACCATTTAAACCTTGAGTGATCTGTGTCTCATCATCAAGAAACTGAACAAGGGAAGAATTCGATTCATCTTCTGATTTTATACTCTCATCAGATGAAATGTCCACCCCATCTTCAGAAAGTTCTGCCTCCTCATCTATGAAGTGCTTGGCTAAATTCTACAGGATGGAAAAGAGAATTTTGAATACAATTCCATTTCAAAGAATTCACTTTAGAACTGAAGTATAACACCCACTTAACGGATTGCTGTGAATTTCAATAATGGTAGACTGGCCAAAAAAAATAATAATGCATCAGCTATAACTAAGGATCTGTTTCCTAGGGGCTTTCAGCAAATCAGAGAGGATGCCATGCTTAAAATCTAGCTGTTGATTCATGGATAATTCTTGGGATCCACTACGTTTTTAAAGTGCTTCAACTCGCAGCTGACAAAGCTGAAAATTACTAAAACAGAAACAGAAAGGAAAATAGGATTCTGACTACTTAACATCTACTGTGCTAAACAAAATCAATTAGACAATTGGTTACTATATCAATACATTAACTGCAGAGAATGTTCAGACTAACCTGAATGGATTAAGCTTGAGTTTTCTATTTTAATTTTTTTGCAAAAGTGGGAAATTTGATTCAGATGATGGCTAACTCTATTTGTATTAAAAACCACCTTTTCCCAGACATATATTCATTTATTATGCATAATGTTCTTAATATGTTAGCTTGTTCCTGATTTCTTAGGGCTTGATTTTTCTGGCTGGAAATAACTTTCTCTTATTTTCTTTTTATTGTTTGCTGCCTCAATCACCAAAATAACTATAGAAAAAAGGACTCTT
The DNA here is from genome assembly GCA_036250565.1 of Sibynophis collaris. NCBI lineage: Eukaryota > Metazoa > Chordata > Lepidosauria > Squamata > Sibynophiidae > Sibynophis > Sibynophis collaris. Next base: position 200,966 of record JANHFK010000249.1, read on the forward strand.
GCTAACCAAATCATGTTCATTCTGAATATGCATATGATTCTAGAGGGGTTTTAATCAGAGGTAGTATTCAGCAGGTTCTGACCAGTTTTGGAGAACCGGTAGCAGAAATCTTGAGTAGTTAGGAGAATCGGTAAATACCACCTCTGTTCTGGCCACGCCCCATCTATTCTCTGCCTCCTGAGTCCCAGTTGATCAGGAGGAAATGAGGATTTTGCAGTAACCTTCCCCTGGAGTAGGAAGGGAATGGAGATTTTACAGTATCCTTCTCCTGCCACACCCACCAAGCCATGCCACACCCACAGAACCAGTAGTAAAAAAATTTGAATCCTACCACTGGTTTTAATGTTACCAATTCAAAAGCAAAACATAGCAAGAAAAAGATATTCACATCAGAGAAGTCATCTTAATTACCTTGATCAGAGGTCTATCTCCTTTCTTCTGCCTTTTCGTATCTTGAAATGGCCTCTTGATATAGTTCTTTCTGTCCTGCAACACTGGGTTTGATATCTTAGCAAAATCTGTGCTTTCATCACTAGAGGCATCTGACTAAAATGTAACATAATTGTTGATTAAAATTACAACAAAATTAGCTTTTCCATTATACCGTATTTTTTGGACTATAAGACGCACCGCTGTATAAGACGCACCAAGATTTTGAAGAGGTAAGCAAGAAAAAGAAGTTTTTGCCCTCCCTGGCCCCCAGGAGCACTCTGCAGGCCTCCCAAACCTCTGTGCATCCCATCTTCGCCCGTTTTTCACCAAAACGGTGACGTCTTTGCCCTCCACAGCCCACAGGAACAGTCTACAGGCCTCCCAAAGCCCCTGTGTGCCCTGTTTTTGCGAAAAATGGGTAGGGGGTGGGGCTTCAGAGGGCCAAAAATGGCTGTATTCGGTGTATAAGACGCACCAACATTTCCACTCTCTTTTAGGGAGGGAAACAGTGCGTATTATACTCCAAAAAGTACAGTAAATGTATATAGTGAGGCAGGCAGGTTTAAAAATTAAACATTTCAGATGAAACTGGATTTTTTCTTATTGGGACTTAGGTAAATTTAAGTAGAAAAGGCTCATTGACGATTGGTTTCATACAGATAGTGCTTTACTTACATCCATTTTTAGCAACATTTCCAAATTAGAACGATGTTAAAAAAAAACAACACTTTCCCCAATCCTTGCATATATAACCATTTCAGTCTCTCTGTGATTATATGATCAAAATTCAGATGACATGTATTTATTAGAGTTACAGCATCCTGGAGTCATGTGATTGTCCTTTGTGACCTTCCCAGCTATATTCTGACAAAGCACTTAACAACCAATGATTCACTTAAAAATTGAGCAAAATTATAAAATCAGGCATGATTCACTTAACGCCTTGTTTAGTAATAGAAGCTCCAGTCCACTGTGGTTGTAAGTAGAGGACTATTTGTATATAGTACAGATAGCCTTCAACTTACAACAGGTCATTTAGTGACTGTTCAAAGTTACAACAATCACTGAAAAAAGGTGACTTATGAGCATTTTTCACACAAATGAACATTACAGCATCCCCACAATTACGTGATTTACATTTGGATGCTTAACAAGTGGTTCATATTTATGACAGTTGAAGGATCCTGAGATCATGTGATCCTTTTGTGACCTTCTGACAAGCAAAGTCAATGGGAAAGGCTGGTTTACTTAACAACCGTATTACTAATTTAACAACTCCAGTGATTCACTTAACAAACATGTCAGGAAAATTTGTAAAATGGGTCAAAACTTAACAAATTTCTCACTTAGCAACATAAATTTGGGGTTCAATTATGGTCGTAAGTTGAGGACTACCTGTAACTGCAGCAAGGTTATTATAGATACATAAAAGGAAGACTATAAAAACACTGGTAATGGAGAGGATGAATTCTGAAGATGGCTGAGTTTGCAGAATTGGTTAAATTGACTTGTTTGATGGAAGAAAGAACTATAATTACTTTTATGAAATACCAGAAAATGTTTATTGACTTTTTGATGAAAATGGATTAGAATAAACTGCTGATTTTGGAATTAATTGCGTGAAAAGCTTTGTTTGTGGGAAGAACGGAACTAAGATATGGAATTTGGGAAGGTGGGGATGGTAATTGTTAGGTTTATAACTGAAGATCAAAAGTCATTCTTTAGATATCTTCCTTTTTGTTATTCTTCACTGTTTCTTTTACTCTTTTAACATCATCTTCTATTTCATTCACGTTTCTATAGTTTTTAAAATCTTTGTAGAATCTTTTAATTAAAAAAAAATATTTTTTTTAAAGGGTAGCCTTTTTATACTGAAGCTAAAAGAAATGATAGAAAGATTTCAGTCAGTCTTTATTATAACGAGGTATTTAGACCAAAGGTCTGATATGGTATAAAATAACTTTCCATCTTGTGAATATATTTTTCCCTATACAGCAAAGAGATGTATGATTTGGGGAGGGGAGGGGAGGAGCGGGAGGGCTTTGGGTCAATTTTGACTCTTGGCAACTCCCTGGACAAATCCATACACTTTTCATGGCAATATTTTAGAAATTATCTTCTTCCTGGGGCTGAGTGAGAACTGTGGCCTTTGTTTTCTGAGGCAGGACTAGAACTCTCAAGTCTCCTGGTTACTAATCTGCTGAGTTTACACCAAATTGGCTCTGGTTTAATCTTGAATAGACCTTGTATATTTAAATTATATAATAAATAAATTCTTCTGAGTTGGCACATGA
>JANHFK010000252.1:0-14111 GCA_036250565.1 Sibynophis collaris
ATTGTATCATTTTAGCGTCACCTCTAGAGAAGATGGGCAGCACATCAATCAATCAATCAATCAATCAATCAATCAATCAAACAAATAAATAAACAAACAAACAAACAAACAAACAAACAGATGTATGAATAGGTCAAAATAAAAAAAATAGATAGATGGCACTTGCATTCTCATTATCAAAGCCCAATCTCTTATTTTATAAACCACATGCCTGCAATGCTTATGGAAAAAAAAAACAGTGGACTTTTTAATTTTGTGATCACAGCTTCCCACTTCATTTTTTTTTAAATTCTCTCTGTGAAAATCCTCCGTTCTTATTTAAACAGACAAATCAAAATGTTTTTTTTCCCCCTTCGATAATGAAAGATTACATCTTCCCTCTATTTATTAAACAAACCTAAAATATTAATAGCGATAAGAACATAATGATGGGGGGAAAGAAATGATTTGGGTGTTATTGAAATATCGACAAGCCATATGGTCCTGAATAACACTTCTTTTTTTTAAAAAAAAATATTGCTTTGAGTCTATAAACAGAAAGGAAGATAATTGCCAAGTACAAAAGTTCAAAAAGGCAAAATACAATAAAACGAAAACAAGCCAAAAAAAAAAAAATTGACCACAGAGAAAGTAACACAAAAGGAAGAAAAATAATGTTCGTAAGAAAACTACACATAATAATAATAATTGTGTGTTTGTGTGTGACTGAGAAATCCCACTCACTTCTAGCACTGATGATCAGTGATGAAATCCACTTTTTTTTTTACTACTGGTTCTGAGGGCACGGCTTAGTGGGTGTGGTGTGGCTTGGTGGGCATGGCAGGGGAAGGATACTGCAAAATCCCCATTCCCACTCTACTCTGGGACCAGCCAGAGATGGCATTTGCCGGTTCTCTGAATTACTCAAAATTTTCGCTATCGGTTACGCGAACTACTCAAAATTTCCACTACCGGTTCTCCAGAACTTGTCAGAACCTGCTGGATTTCACCCCTGATGATGATGTTATCTAGTTGGGTAATGAAATGTCTGCAAGAAACTATCTGCAAGAGAGCATGAAGGACTTTGCAGTCCAACCCTGAACTACAAATATTTGCTTCTGTTGTCCATCAACATTCAGGAGCCTTTGGGCAGTAAAGTCATACCTCATCTAGTCATAGACATATGATGAGGAGATAGAATATTCATTTCCTCAAATGTGCCGTCTACCTTTGCCCAACCCTTGCGAAAGGCCGTGGTTGGAAAAGACCGATTTAGAAGATACAATTGTTCTCTTGAGGGTTTTCCTTTCAGCTCTGTCTCAAAGATATCAGGTAGTTAGGCAGACAATGGCTTCTCTGTTGCAGGACTCCATGGCAATCAGTGGCTGTATCACAGGGGGCATTTAAAAAGGACAAGCCGATAGTGAAAGAAGATGAAATGCAGCTGAACAAACCTGGAACCCCCTAAGTAGAGAAGGAAGTAGGGGGTTAAATTCCACATGGGAAACTTGAGGGGCTCCTTTCCCCCTCCCCCTAAAAGTTGGGTTATATTCCTTATTTTTCCTGTTGGGAGAAATATCTGTCCAGGTTCAGTTCCAAGCCGGGAGAAAGACACTTCGAAACATGGAGGCGGAAATTTTGAGTAGTTCGGAGAACCGGCAAATACCACATCTGGCTGGCCCCAGAATGGGGTGGGAATGGAGATTTTGCAGTATCCTTCCTCTGTCACGCTCACCAAGCCACGGCCACCAAGCCACAGAACGGCCACCAAGCCACGCCCACAGAACCGGTAGTTTAAAAAATTGGATTTCACCACTGGTTTGAGGTGCTGAGCAGCTGACCACATGGAGTTGAGAGTGAGGGGTTCTCTTGGGCTTTGCACTTGAACTTCCTGTTCCTGTGCAAGAACGTGTATTCTATTGGCTGCTGTAGGGGTCATAGCTGGCTCTGTAGCAGGGGTGGGTTCCACTTACCTTTGCTACCGGTTCGCAACGGGAGCATGTGCAGGGCGCTTCTGCGCAGAGCGTCCATGATGTCATCCAGGCTGGTGTACGGAGACTCCCGCTGCCGCTACTACCGGTAGTAGTTTGCAAGATCTGGAGCAAACTGGTAGAAACCCACCACTGCTCTGTAGGTTGTCTGGGCTCTCAGGTTTGATTGAAGTTTGGACTCAATGTCCTTAGGAGGTTGTGCAATGTAGTGAGCTCTGCTGCTAGTGGGTTCATCCTATTATGTCCTGTAGCTGAAAGTCTTTTGTTTTGTAGGTAGGATGGCCCAGTCTTTCTTAATGGGCAAAATATATCTGCTGGGGGCTATTAAGAAAGGTGGGGGCTGATTTTCAAGAGCATGTTTCTCCATTTCTCATCCAGGGAAATATAATATTCTGCCTTATTAATATTTCTGAAAATATTTCATTCTTCTATAGTAGGAGAGGGGTGGGGACTAACTTTCTACACTCCCAAATCCTCTGCTTTTTCAGTGTAAGTTTTCACAGACTATTGTAGGCCAAGATTTCTTGAGGGGGGGGAGAAGAAACTTACTCAACTGCATGCATTTTTGCATGCTGCTTTGTATTGCCATAGGCTTTGCATTCCACTGTTTTCCCAATTTGGCATCTTCCAGATGTTTTTTTAGACGGCACTACTCAGAATCTCCAGGCACCCACAGCCTAGATAGGGAAGGCTGCATGAGCTTTAATGGAGGGTCAAACAGTTACGATCTTCCCTAGTGGGAATGTTTTCCAGAAGCCTAAATTTATCTTTCACCAAATTCCTGCAGGATAAATGAAGGATGATCCTTTGGAAATATTTCTTTGTTTGTCTTCAACACCCAGAATTGAAGTCTCACTGTGGATTAATCTCTATCAAGTTCAGTGTGCTTGTTAGTGAGAAAACCACAATCATGACCCACAATTATCTATGAGCACAAATTGATGGATTTATTTTAACAGCAATTGTGGCATGATATTCCTAATGTGCTGCCCAGTCCAGATGTAACTGGAGGCCATGCTGAGCGGAAATTATGGAAAGTACACTGCAACATCTGGAGATTATCAGATTAGAGAAGAACACCTGCATTTCCACTTATCAGGATATTTTGCTGTAGGGTTCCACTAATAAAATTGACCTCAAACATACAGTATATTTCTTTTTCTATAACTGTAGCTTACTAAAAGTCATGTTGCCATGAGAAATGGTGCGTTGTAGAGCAACTATTTTTGAATCATGTAACTTAACTTCAAATCAATTAAGTTACAGAAGGCATCTAAACTAAGGTGACCAGACGTCCCGTTTTTGGCGGGACAGTCCCGCTTTTTAACAATTTGTCCCGCGTCCCGTGGCATTTTAAAAAAGTCCCGATTTGAGCCAGTGAGTTGCTGAGGGGGAGGCGTGTGCGTGTGTCTCTGTGATCGAGCAGGCGGAGAGGAAGGCACGCACGAGGCCGGCCGGGCGCTTGTTGAGCAGCGGGGCTTCTGTCTGTCGGTTTGCCTGTCTGCCTCCCTCCAGGAAGGGCTCCCCCTCTGGGCCTTCCCTGGGCCGTGCGGCTTTCCCTCGCAGGAGCGGCACTGGGAGGGCAGGCGGCCGGGCGAAGCGAGCTCTGGGCCTCATGGTGTCGTCCGTGCGCTGGGCGCTGGGCACCTTCCTGTGAAAGGCCTGTGGGAGCCCTTCCTGGAGGGAGGGAGACAGACAGGCAGACCGACAGACAGAAGCCCCGCCGCTCAACGAACGCCCGGCTGGCTTTCAAGGCTGCAGAAAAGTGGGTGTGGCTTGGTGGGCGTGGCAGGGGAAAGATACTGCAAAATCCCCCCCTCCTGTCAATGGTGTCCCGCTTTACAAATGTTAAAATCTGGTCATCTTACTTTAAGTTACAACCATTTGCTTAGCAATTGTTTGAAGTTACCACAGTGCTGAAAAACTGACTTATGACTGGTCATAAGCAAATAGCAAACTAGAGAACTGGATTTTTGATCAAAATGTTATCAGCAGTGATTTCTTAACTATGGCAATTTAAGACTGAATTATATAGATCAGTGATGATGAACCTTTTCTGCACCAAATGCCCAAACTGGTCTTTATGCACACTGGAACACCGGAAACTGAAGACCAGCTGGCCAGCATGTATGCATGCACCAAAAACCAGAAGACCAGCTGGTGACAGTGTGCGTGCCCACAGAGAAGGCTCTGCATGCCACCTCTGGCATTCAGGCCATAGGTTTGCCATCATAGATATAGATAATTACTGCTGATTTTCCAGCCAGATGTTCTTTCTCATTTAAGGAGATAATGAGTTTATGGTTTCTTCTTAGTCAATATTTCCCAAACTTTAATAAGAAACATACCTTTTAAAAAGTTTATGGAAACTTCTTTGTTTAAAGATACATTTTTAATTCATTTTTAAAAATATAGAGAAAGAAGTTCAGAAATTAGGGGTAAAGGAAGAGGGAATGTGTCAGATTAACTATATTCTTCCTTTAATAAACTCATAGAACCAATAAATCTATGTGTCTGAAATCACAAAAGACATCATCTTTTGTAAGACAAATTATAATTGTCTTCAAATATCTCAACAACTACCATACAGTTTAGAGAGGAAAACTAGAACAAGCAAGTTGAAATTTAAGTGAAGCAGATTTCAACCAGCATTATAAGTTCTTTAAGCAATGGAAGATACCCTCAAGCAATATACTCTGAGAGTGCTATTCCAGCAGAGATTGCAATTGCATTTTGTGTAAAGCATATTTCAGTAAATAGGAGCTGACCTGAGTATCATCCGTGCTCTCTTTCACCAGAAAAATTTAGATTTTAAAACTCATTGCATTCTGAGGATTTTTTCCTGCAGTACTTGATGGCATATAAATCAATTAAATAATAATTAACAGTGGCAGATGCTATCTCATATGAGCCAAGTTTGGAAAATGCAGTAAAAACTAAAAAACAAAACAAAACCTAGTTACTGATCCTATCTCCTAGTGAACTAATTTCACCATACTGTGCTGGCAGCATATGATCCTTGATGACTCAGTCATCTGGCAGCCATTAATTTTTATTCTCCTACAAAAGAAATGGTGAAGCTATCACTTCCTGCCCACTTCTTGCCTGTTGTATTTTAATCTCCTCCAGAAATGGCTGTTCTTAAACAATAAGTGAGGTGGGGGGGTAGTAATGATAATGTATTGGCATCTCCTTTTGGCCATAGATGGGGCAAGAACAAAACAATAATGGAGTGCCTAGAGAAGTCTTATTTTTATATTCCACTCTAGGGTTTTGTCTTGATCATAGACTGTAGAAAAAGAAGTTAACTTGCCTGTATGTAGGACATGACCTGGGTGGACTCATCAATATAATCAGTCATGACTAGAAATACTTATCTGTTTGGGCTAAACTATTTGAGAGAATTATATTAATGTATTTTTGTTTAGTGAGTTCAAAGCACACTAACATACCCCATCCCATTCCCTTAATTCAATTGTAAATGTTCTAGGAACAGAGCCAATAGTGTAGAGAGAAAGGACAATAGTTGAAATGCATCACCTTTACCAGGTGACAAAGAGATTGCCAAGATAGGATTGTTATTGTTTCACTGTTAAATAGCATTTTAATAACCTCCATCTGGATTGCAGATGCTGACCAGCAGAGCTCAACTTGATTTTTATTTTTCTTCCTTTTTGTTTAAGCCAATATATTTGGAGTCTTGATATACTTTTGTTTTCATTTTCTCAGCACATTTTATTCAATTTTATTAGGTCATTTAGCAAATAATTTTAATTTTCTGCTTAGATCTGACTTTCTGGAAGTAATGTACTGTTGTACAGTTAATGAGTCTGCTAATAGGCTCTAAGAAAATGTGATTTGCAAATCATTCCCTGACATAACTGTCAGTCAGACCCTATGCCAATTAGCATAATCATTAGCAACTATCCCCTAAGAGGTCCTTGAAATTTAAATGAGATTTCCCAAGATTCCTTTTTTTATGAGGATAGTAGCTTCTTCCTTATATAAGACCACTGTTGGGGGATAAGAAGCAGCAGTTCTTTAATAAAAATGTATCATTGAAGTAAATGGTCTCCTGGGCTTTTCTATCATTGCACTGCATTAATATCTACATATGTTTATTTATTGTTAATGATATTTAAAGTGATTGAGATGCATAGAAGAGCACAGAGTAGTACAAAATGAAAACTCTAACCTCACATGAAATTATTTGCTACAACAATACAGTGTATTATCAACTGGTGGTGGAGAGGCCTGAAATCTAACCCTATTAAGCTGAAGAATTTCACCAAAAGTAGCAACCAGCACTACTGGTAGTAGTCTGAAAAGTGTCATTCATATGCAATCTTTAGAAGATCCTTATTTAAGAAGCTCCATTGCTCACTTAAATTTAGATTTGAAAACTGACATGCATTAGGTTGAGTCAGTTGATATGCTTTACATTTAACTTTCTTTCATCCATACATCAAACTGCTTTCATTTAGATTCACTTTTGCTTTGGAATGCTACAGGTCACAACATGAATGGAATAGCAATATTCAGTTTTGATCTCTTTATTCCTCTAAAATTGACAATGTGTGCCATCTGGATGTTTCTTGATTAAATTACAATAAATTTAAAAGGCCAATTTTATATCCTTTAGAATGGAAAAAGGTTCAGCAGGTTCCCATGTTATTGAACAGGAGGCGTGCAAGGCATATCTATGTTTAATACTCACATTCGTATAGCCTCCCAACTCAACAAAAGTGACTCTGGACAGGGCACAATAATCAGATAAAAATCACAAATATAATAACAAATATAAAAATGTAGAAATTAATAATAAGTAGATAGTATATATTAAAGGCCTTTGAGAATGTTAAAAGAGATGGAGACAATCTAACTTCAGGGAAAAAAAATCAGAGGTGGTATTCAGTAGGTTCTGACCAGTTCTGAAGAACTGGTAGCGGAAATTTTGAGTAGTTTGGAGAACTAAATACCACCTCTGACTGGCCTCGCCTCCATCTATTCTCTGCCTCCTGAGTCCCAGCTGATTGGGAGGAAATGGGGATTTTGCAATAACCTTCTCCTGGAGAGGGGTGGGAATGGAGATTTTACATTATCTTTCTCCTGCCATGCCAACCAAGCCACGCCCACAGAACCGGTAGTAAAAAAATTTGAATCCCACTAGGGAAAATGTTCCCTAAAGTGAGTGCCACAACAGAAAAAGCACATTTCCTGGAACCCATCAAATGTAGATAACTATTTCATGGTACCTGCAGCATACTTTATATATCAGATCGAATGGACCAGCTAAAAAAATCTGTGGAGAGGCATATAATATAATGATATGATGTGATATGATATGACATGATATAATAATTCCTAAACACAATGGTTTCTTACAATCAAAGAGTTCAATCCTAGGTAGCAGCAAATGTTTTTCCCGTCGGACATTAAAAATATCTGCTGCAAACCCCATGTGGCATCAGGAACAGTATCTGGTCACTAAATGCTGGTCTTCACCTCTTTTTAAAAACTCCCTTTTCACGACCATATAATCCTTTAAATTTTGGGTAGATCTCCGTTACCCCAAACACTAACCAGAATTAAGGGATTACAGGGTAAAAAAAAAGAGTTTTTAATTAAGAACCAAAGGAATTTTGGAATAGGAAGGTCTTTGCAGCCTTGTGAAATGAAAGGAGGGATGGAACAGCACACATTTCCACAGGGAGAATGTAGCAATAGCATGGATGGCACTACTGAAAATGTCTGCCATATTACCTAAATCCCATATATCTCACAAGAAGGATGAACTGTTGTTTTGGCAATTATTAAATCTTGGTGCTATGATAAACATTTTTGATTAGGTCTGGGGTAATATTTAGTGTCTCCAAAAATTGAAGTTACCTTATAATATTGGGTTTGTCTAGTAAGCAGTTTGGCCATCACATTCTGTACCAACTGTAATTTACAAATCATCTCCAAAGGCAGCTCCTGATAAGATAGCCTCCAGAACAAGTGCAATATTTTTGGGGGCACCTTAGGATAGTGATATATAACTGGGCATCATCAACATAATGAGCGTAACTGCTACTGTACCAATGAATGACCTATCCCAGTTCAAGACTTTTAGCATTAAAGATGTTAAATAACATAAGGGAGAATGTTAAATCAGGTGGTACCCTGCTTTGGAACTACAATGGATTTAAATGATTTCCCCAATAATGTTGCCTGGAGCATCCATTAGATTAAGAGTGCAGTCGTCACTGCGTAGTAATCCATACTCTCAACTTTGCAGGCCTCCAGAAGGATAAAACTTCTGAGAAGTCTAATAGGACCAAGAGGGATGTGCTCCTGCCATCAAGAGCTAGCCAAATGTTATCCATCAGAATGGCCAATGTAATTTTTTCTGACTTAAACCTGGATCCAAATCTTGATGGAAAGACATCAGGAAATCTATTTCCTGTAGGATTCTTTCTGATCAAAGATATTCAAATTTAGTAGTTGGAACAAGTGGGGTTCAGAACAGAACACACAGAACACAGTGGAGTTCAGAACAGAACACAGTAGTTGATGGATTGGAGAATCCTGGCTCCTGTATGAGGCAATCTGCACTGTGATTGGTTGCTGTGGTGTGGAGGGGGAATTACCCTCCCCCTTTTCCTTCCTGGTCCTCTGTGTGCCCTGATGATTTATTTCACATTGGAGTGATGTACCTGACTATTTTGTTTGCTGTATATATAGAGGTAAATATATATTTATTTATATAAAATTACAAGTTCATTCAGTGTCTCTGACTCCATTTGGACACATGCTGTGCAATTCCCTGGTATTTTCTCCAAAAAGGAAATTTGAAGCCTGGGGTAAACATGATCAAAAATAGGTCCAGATTAAGAAATGATTTTTTATCAAGCATTACTGCCTCCTTTAAGGCACATCTTCACAGAAGCACTGATCACCTCTCGAACCTAGTTGCTCATATCCTGCTTTGTTGCTTGAAGGAGTCAGCAACAGGATAGATGTAGCAGCCTGTGGCAGAGTTCATTTTACAAAGGATCCTATTTCCTGAGGTTCCACAAAAGAATCCCAGATCATTTTACAAGGTGCTGCCCACCACAGCGAACAGGGACAACTTTAAAGCCATGTGCATTTAACAAGCAGGATGGTATATTAATAACACAATCAGCAAACACTGCAGATGATGCTGACATTTCAGGTTGTGATTCTGACAGAGGTCATAGAAGCACAACAAATAGGTGGAGTCTGGAGTACTGAAATAGTGTGAAATGCCAATCATTAATTTAAAAGCTCTAAAAGAATTGTGCCTGTTCATAAACGAAGAAAGCTCTTGTTCTTTAGATAGAAGCTGCCATCTTCATGTCACAGCTGAAAAGATTTGTTGCCATTGCTTTGTTGCTAAAACCTAAATTAAGCTACCAAGTCCAGTGCTATCCAAACAAGGTTCAATTTTCTTTTTAAATGGGCAGACACAATCTCTTTCACTACTTTATTGTTGGTCAAACTCCTATTCAATAACAAATAATTATTTTTGCATTTATTGCTCTTACTTTTTTTTTTTGCCTGAAAGAAGTATCCGTAGGACTTTCTTCTAAGATATCAAAATAATTTTGTTAAACTTTAGTACTCTGAGCCAAAACTTGGTATATGTGGATGAGGTGCCAATTATTACTTTATAGAGCAAAATGGTTCACAAAGCTGGATCTTACCTCTGTCCTTTTTATGACTTATAGTAGGAAACTGCAGAAATCAACAAGCAGAAATAAAATATTTAAGATTACTTGGGGGCAGAAATCGTTTTAAGTAAAATGAGGGTCAGCTTGGCCCTGCTGGAGGGCATGTCAAATTTTTCAACTTTAAACTTTCAAACATTAGGGGTTCTCAAAAATTATGACACGCCTTGGGAATTGTAAAGATATTTTGATTACTATAATATAATTTAGATGTGTTACATAAATATCATAACCCTTTAACATTTTGTTTGTTTAGGGGAACCAATAATTAGCATAGACAAAGATGATATAACCAGATTTTAAGGGAATAGCTGTTTATATAACTTAGTATATTCATGCAGTCTGCATCTATGCATACATAACTGCTAGCTGGATCAGGGCACATTTGATTAAAAAAAAGTATATTTGCTGATAGTTACATTAAGAGTTTGGGCCTCTCCAAATTGGTTGTACTTTTAGCAGCAGCATAATAGGATAAACAAAGAAAAGCAATATCAGAAGCAGCTTTCATTACTAGCGACTCTTTAATAATCTCTTGATGTACTAGGAGCTTCAAACTCTTATAGGATTCTATTTAGAATTTTTATTTGCAAACTTCAATAGATGAAGTGTATTTTTTTGTTTGGTTTTTTTACCAGCACAGATCACCACATCCATCACAGAAATAATCTACATAAATATAACTTCAAATCATTGGGTGTGTATGCATATGCTTTAAATATATTTTTCACAGAAAAAAAATATCAAAAGCTCATTTATTAAACTACCTATGAAAAAAGAAGCAGCAGAGGACTATTTTTTTTTTGCTAAATATGCATTCCTTTCTTTTTCTTTTAGAAAATCTGAAACTTTAACATTCTTTACTATTGTTAATCAAAAGCATAGTTTTGATAATTAGTACTAATGATGGGAAAGTTTCTGCATATATCTAAATTTCTGTAAATCATTATTTAATTGGGGAAAAAACCCCTCCAAAAGTTTATTGGATATTTTGACAAGTTTTCTAAAAAAAAATGAGAAGAAATAAATTTTTAGAAGTGAGCTTGAAGGACATTGAACATACTTTTTTCTGGGTCAGAGAAACAGTTTATTGATTTTGCTAGGGTTTACTAGCAAAGCCATTACTTTATCAATTAGCACTGCCTGATTTGATTGAGGTGATTTCTGGCATAGCATTGGGAAATGTTCAATATTCATATTATTTCCTATTATGATAATTAATTGGAGGTTCACAGTCACAATAACCATGAATTGTCTCAATATATCATCTGGCCTATGCAGAAGTAGAAGGCAGTTAATTAAATCCATATTTATCTGTTCCCTAATAGAAAACCATAGCAGAGAAAATGCCAAATGAGACAAATTAAATTTAAAATTATGGGTACAATGCAAAGATTTAGATGACCCACATAGAACACAAAGACACTCACTTGAATTGTGAGTTTTTTACTTCATTGGTAACTCATAGTACAGAAAAGTCAAGCTGAAGCTTTTAATTAACACCGTGTGTCAGATGACCTTGGGCTGTGTATGTATTGGGAGGTTCTTTCTTTTCCAGGAACAGAACAGATTTAAATTTTAAAAAAGAAAAGTTGAGGCTTCTATGTCTCAGTCATACCTGGGCCTCTAGGATATTGGATAGCAAATAAAAGTACGGGCTGATATTGCTCCTCACTCAGCCCTAAGTGTTGCATCTGCCAGTGCTATTGATCCAGCTTCCCAGAATCCCAGGTCTTAGCAACATAAAAAATGCACAAAGATGTGAAGTACCAAGAGAGTAAACAATTTAGTTATAGATTTCTATTTGATTGAATTTATATTTTGAGGTGAAAATGAGGTGAAATGATTTTTCAATGAGAAAAATGGGCAGATTCATATTTTATATTTGATCTTCAGAGTATGCCCCCACTCTCTCTGTGTCTGCAATGTGCATATGAAAGAGTCAGATCCTATACCTTTCTCTCCTCTCCTCTCCTCTCCTCTCCTCTCCTCTCCTCTCCTCTCCTCTTCTCTTCCCTTCCCTTCCCTTCCTCCTCTTATCCTGTTTAGACAGAAATATAATATTTATTTTAGCACTGCTAACCCCAATACAAACAGCAACACAACACCTGCCTAAGTCCCTGTCTTTTTTCTGCTCTCTCACATATAACTGCTGTGATTTCTATAAAAACAGCAGTCCAACCTGCTCCAATAGAAAATTCAGTTTCAAAGCTTATTGACTACACATGCAGTATCCACACAGAGTTAAACATCTATAAAACTGCCATGCTGTGGACCTCAGCAAACCACAAATCTTACTTCTCTAAAGCACTCAGGCATGACTTCATGCTCTACATCATAAAAAGTCTTATGTTCAGTACGGCAGCATTTTGCAATCAAATAGGATTGTTATTTCATTGAGGAGCTGGTTTATTAGCACTTTTGTAAGTGACAGAAACCCTATCAAAATCTATGCAAAACATTTTAAAAATATGTTTATTTATCCACTTATTTATTTAATCAGCATGGTAGGTAACCAACTACTAAGCCTCTTAGAGTGAAAACCCATTTAAAATCAAGACCTTAAAACAGTTAAAAGAGCAGTTAACATAAATAACAAGTTAAATAAAATTAAAATGTAAAATTAGCAATTCTTATACATATACAAGCTTTTTCTAAAAGATATACTTGAAAGGCATTTTTGGAAGCTAATAACTATGCCAGGGCTCAGTTGTTCAGCATTAGATTTGCATGTAGCAAACTGTAGCAATTCAACCCCAAATTGCTCACACATGACCACGAACCAATTGTAGGAAAATTTCCTCAGACAATCTCCGAAAGAAATATAAAGAGTCTTCTCAAATTGCAGTGTTGTTGTAGAAGATTGTTGTAATGGTGAAAAGTGTGTTCCTTTTTTCTGAATACTTTTTCTTTTTTATTCCTGTGAGTAGAATGACCACACAATTCTTTACTACCCCCACACACTGTTGCTTCTCATAATTAGCAGTCTTCTTAAGCAACTTCGCACAAATATATTCGTGCTTCTTTTTATCAAATACTTGATTGATTATATGCTATCAGGTGCTTTTTGACTCCCAGCAACCAAATAGATTTTGTCCCTAATCTGTGGAGATCTTCCAATGGTGCACTCATTGCCACTGTGACTGAGTCCATCTATCACTTCGTTTCCTTCCACCTTTCCCAGCATTAGAGCCTTCTACACAGAACTAGATCTTCATATAATGTGTCCAAAGTAGAATAATTTGAGCCTGGTCATTTGTGCCTTGATTTAGAAGTCTGGATTGATTTGTCCAATGATCATTGCTGTCCATCGCCATTGTCTTGCAGTCCAGCTGTCCATAGAATTCTCAGGGATCTTTTCCAATACCACAGTTCAAAAGTGTCAATACTCTTCCTATCTTACTTATTCTTCCACAGTGTTGGTTGTACAATCAGCCAGATGTTTAGACTTGATTTGGCATTTTTATCTACCCATTGAGTTCTTCCCAAGGATTTAAGAGAGGCAATTGTGGTTTCATTATGTTAAAGGTATTGCCGTAAAATTAAGTAGTTGTTGTTA
Source organism: Sibynophis collaris (assembly GCA_036250565.1). Classification (NCBI taxonomy): domain Eukaryota; kingdom Metazoa; phylum Chordata; class Lepidosauria; order Squamata; family Sibynophiidae; genus Sibynophis; species Sibynophis collaris. The sequence continues at coordinate 13,263 of JANHFK010000252.1, forward strand.
TTGTAATTTGTTATATCATTCCACCTCATAAAGAACCCCAAATATGTTTCTCTTTTTTAATGATAAGTTGACACTAGTTCTTATATATCAATCTTATGGGCCTCAAATTGGAGAAAGCTGAAATAGAAGCTTGAGAAAATCATCCCAGTACATTAACAGCTGGGGCATTTTCATAAGAAAAAAAAAGATTTTTTTTAATGTTAAAAATAATCAGCATGTCATATTCACTACAGCATGAAGATCAACGAGTTTAGCATTATAGTGGCATTAAAAATGTTCTTTGTGTAATTTTATTACCAAGAATAATGCATACAATTACATACACTTTTCTGAACAGTCAAACCATAGGCTGCTAATTTTAAGAAAGCAATTATGCCTGCTATTTTGTTTCTAACAGTGCTGCACAATTACAAGGTCGATAGTTTGGGCCTATTTTTAAGGGCATTCATCAACATTCATCTCATTATTTCCCCTTCAGGGTTTGGGCACATTCATTTAAGATGCTCAGTTTGGGAAGGTGGGTACAAGGAGCCTATATATTATCAAGGCTGATTCTCAGCCTTCCTTCAAATAGACACAGGACAAAACATCCACGTTAGAACATAATATTAAGGCCGCTGTTTCATTATGTCGTATGCTACTTGGTATTTAAATTTATTCAAATTTATAGACCGCCCCTCTCCCTTGCGGGACTCGGGACAGTTTACAGTCACAATAAAAACATTCAATACAAAAATTAAAAACATCTTAAAAAGAAATATTTTAAACTGATTGTACATCCCTATTAAAAACCCATATAAAACCCTTATTTAATCTACCCAAGCGAAGAGGTTCAGAGAGATATTACTA
>JANHFK010000253.1:50460-61258 GCA_036250565.1 Sibynophis collaris
TGCAGTCCTATCATTATGTGCCCTTCACCCTTGTGCTATTCATGGCTGCTTGTTGAGGTAAGACTTGTTGTCGAGCCTGCGGCTGGTCTCAACACCAGGTTTCTCCATTCAATCACAAATCCATCAAGTCAAATTGCAGCAGAATCACCACAATGCCTTCAACCCTTGCAGGTAATTCAAAAGGATACTGTGTTTGATGGCATCTTGATTTTCAGCAGAACAAGGATGGCAATAGTCGCACCATCCACCTAGCACAACAAGGTATTAATGATACTGGCCAATACTACTTCCTTCCCATGTCCATGCCTGAATCTAAACTCTTATGGGTCCAGACAATCTGGATCTCTCAGAGATTTTGTAATTGTAGCTTCACCAATTTTTCAAAAATCTTCCCCAGGAACAGATGAGACTCATTCATTAAGGCTGAAATCGTATGGAATGGGTGGGCCAGAAAGTCTTTAAAAGCTTCTGGAACCTCTCTTACAGGCAAAGAGGCCCTGACCACCAGCAGGGTCCAACTCCCAATCTCCTCTCTGGTCACTGGGATCCATTTGCCTGTACAAATAGGCAGTACACCCATCCTAGAAACTAGTGTGCATACTTGACAAATCTAGCACTCTATGTAAATCGGTTATAAACATTCTTCCCAGGAAGAATGAAAAGTGATTTTTGTGTGCGTGTCTTGAAATCATGTCATTTCACAATTTTTATTGCTCCAATTTATGTTAATCCCCAAAAATGTTTTTCTCCAGGTTCCACATTTTCTCTAGCTATCTGAAGGATTACAAGACTTCAAATCCAACATATCAGAGAGACACCAGACTGCAGAACACTTTCTTCAATTTTGACCATCCCCATTATTAGCCATTGTCTGTCCGATACCAGTTTGTTTTTCTCTGCACAGCCATCTATTTTTGTCTGTTGGAATTCAATGGGATTTTGAATTCATCCAGTCTCTACTTCTGAATCAGAGAAGGATCACATTGTTATAGAATGATTTCTGTTGTTGAAGCTCTGTACATACTACTTCCCTACTGTTAATCTTGCCAGCTATAAAGAATAAGCATGGATTTCACATTTTAAAAAAATCTTCACCAAGCAGATGTGAAACTGTGCTTCTGTGTTTTTCCTTTTAAAGAGCTATGCAGTTACAGCATATGACTAAGCTTTCTTCACTACACTCAGCAGCCAACTTCATTTGGAATATTTGCTGGGCAGACATTTAATGGAACATAGGCTGCTCACAATGTCAGATTTTACTACACTGCTCATATCTGCTCAAACATATGAATATGAAAAGTCAAGAGAATGTACAATTTTACAATGTGTTCTATCTGCTGAAACAAGATGAAAATGATGATAATATGTCTATGGACCTTATGTAAAATTCCATTAAAGTTTCAAGCTAATACTGAATTTTGGATTAAAGATCTACCCTTTTGCTACAAGAAATAAATAAAACTCAGAGAAATTATAATTTCTACTACCCCAATGTTATTATCTTTCTCCATCTCTCTCCTGCTCAAACAGGAGATTTGTTGATGATTGGTCTTCCCATTTATCATCACGGTAATACTGCTAGATTTGTGTAGCAACAGTTTAACAGTATCAGAAACAGAAGGAAACGAGAACGGGTTGAGTTTCAAAGGTTTGCTTGTCTTTTCATAAGCTGTCATCATAATTATTGCCCAACTCATCCAGAGTTGAAACTCTGACAATATTACAGCTAGTCCTTGACTTTCAGCAGTTTATTTAGTGACCATTCAAAGTTACAATGGCACTGAAAAAAGTGACTTATTTTCACACTTATGACTGTTGTGGCATTCCCACCACAAATGTTTGAGATTTGGACCCTTAGCAATTGGCCTGTACAGTTGCAGTTTCCCAGGATCATGTGATCACCTTTTATGAGCTTTTAGCAAGCAAAATCAATGGAGAAACCTGATTCATTTAACTACTTACTAACTTAACACAGTGGTAAAATTCTGTAGGTTCTGACAGATTCTGGAGAACTGGTAATGGAAATTTTGAATAGTTCAGAGAACTGGTAAATACCACCTCTGGCTGGCCCCAGAGTGGGGTGGGAATGAAAGTTTTCCCCTAGTAGAAGGATTTTGCAGTATACTTCCCTTGGAGTAGGATGGGAATGGAGATTATGCAGTATCATTTCCCTGCCATGCCTACCAAGCCATATCACACCTGCCAAGCCACACTATGCCCACCAAGCCACGCCCACAGAATCGGTAGTAAAAAAAAATGAATTTCACCACTGACTTAACACCTGTAGTGATTCACTTAACAAATGAGGCAAGAAAGGTCATATAATGGGACAAAACTCATTTAACGAATGTCTTCCTTAGAAACATAAATTTTGGACTCAATTGGGTCATAAATCAAGGATTATCAATATAATGAAATTCTGGATTAATTGGTAAATTAATTTCCTTAATAGAATATGCCTATGGCTTCAGGATCTGCTTCACAGGAATCATAGGATCCTTTGTTTCCCATGATCTAAAGTTTATTACTGAAGACAGAAACTCATATCAACTCCTCATTCCCTATTACCTGTTCTCTAAAGCCTACTTCTACATTCTTGAAAACTCTTGATATCAGGAACTCTTTGAAGGGGAGGCTTGTCAAAGGGTTGATGGAAGAAACCAACTTTTTATTATGTCCCTATGGTCAGTAAGGCCCTTAGCAATGTTGCAATAGTCTGCTGATGCTGAAACACTCTGAGGAATGGGTAATATTTCTCATTGTTCTGAATGCTGTATTATAGGCTGATTCAGTATTGATAATTATGTTGTAATCTAGAAACACTAATGTAGCAGAAAAGAGATATTATAATCTCTGTTGCAAAAATATCATAAAGGAAGACGGACAAGAAAAACAACAGTGCTACAAATTTTTGTCTTGTTTTAGACAGCTATTATTATCCTTTCCAGTGATCTACAGGCATGTCCTATTATAATTGTAGAATACGTGATCCTCTAGAACCTGAACAAAAGTTCTCTTCTTTGAACACAATAGGCAGAAGCTAGTTAATGATATATGTTTCCCTTCTCTTGTCCAACTTATTCTGAATGGAAGTTTTATTTCTCTTTCAGGCAACTGCCTAGGTAGATCAAGTCTGTGACAGCTAGATACATATGACCACTGGGCTTTAGACGCCTATGTCTGAAGCAGATTTAAACACTTGCAGGATTATCTGTGTGCCACTGTCAGATTGATTTAAGACTATTTAGCAGGGGGCTATCTAAAGCTGAGATTTTCAAGATGAATTTAAAGGAAAGCCCTCAATGGAATAAAAGCAGGTAGGATGGAATCAAAGTTCCATAGAAAGCGTCTTTTAAAAATTTCCTGACCTACTCAGTATAACATTTAGCAATATACTAAACTTATGGAACAGATTCCCCAAATGTACACAGTGTGTTCTGTATACTGTTATCACAGTAAATATTGGAATCTAAATGATGACAAAATGAAAGCACTGGAAATTACTCTTTGCTGCTATCTAGTCCACATCTGGATTTTTGCATTTAATGTTGGATAACTCCAATTTGGCAGAAGAATTGAACAAGGATATTTTGCTGCCGAAATTTACTATGCATCAAAACTGCTGCAATGTTAGTAAATAGCACTACTAATTATCTTTTCTTAAAGGACACCCACCCACAAAAACACTCATACACTCACACAGTGTGTGTGAATTACACACACTGTAACTCAATTAGATAATCTTTCTTTTTAAAAATCTAGATTTGTTTTAGCTAAACAATAAAAGGAAATAATTTATGATCAGAAAAGTCATTCTGAATGATAAATCTAAATTACAGTTTACATTAAATATAAATTACACAATATCATAATTATTCCCCAACCCCCCATTCTGTCTTCAACTTTTATTTAAATACAGTGCAATGGCACATTTTTAATCTTCAGTTAATAAATTAACCAATTAATAATAATAGTGATTTGTCAGCAAAGGTTTCCAGTTGTATGTGTGAAGCAAGAAGAAAATTAAATGAGCAATGTGAAAATTATATGCAATAAAAACAGTATTTGTCATCCAACTCTGAAATAGTTGGCAGGAGACTACTAATGCTGAATAAAATTAGGACTATAAATGTATTAGCTTACAGCATTCTTTCCCAAATTTGAAGACATCAAATGAATCACAATTACCACCAGAATGGATGAAAATAGCTTAAAATTTTGAGACTATACTAGTCCTAACACATCTTAAAGGTGCCAAACTGAAGTCGGCTAATTTATATGAAGCACATCTCCAGATACACACTCCAGAAAAAACTACTCAAATAAGAAGTAAGAACAGGAAATATCCTTAAACATATTTCAGAACTTCACCCACTAACATTGAGATCCCTTTTAATTATTCATGGCTCTCTATCCTTTATATATGACAACCCCTCCCCCAACGAAGAAAGAGTATTGCTAAAGGCATAGAGATAAAAAGTAATTGGATGAACAATATAAGAAGAAATTATAAACTAATAACACTTACCTAATTTGGAGCCATGCAAGCATTGATGTAGTACCACCTCCTAACACCCAGACTGTGAAGAAGACAATTAGTAAAGTAGTTGTAAACATCATTTGCTTGGGCTGAGATTCTGTGTCCCGAATAGCTAGTGCAAATGCTATTGCACCACGTAGACCTTCAGAAAAAAAGAAAGAAAGAGAAGACAAAGGGCATAAAATTATTGTAATATATACTGTATATACTGTAGTCTATATACAGTATATATAGACTATTCCAGATTATGTCCTAAGAAGAGAAATAATTATACAGGAGAGGGATGGTTTAGTGACCAAATGAGGGATGGAACAAATGAGGGTAAAATCCAGAGAAAGGCCAAGATAAAGCATGGAGCTCATTAGATTAGTTCTATGCAATCTACCCAATGTAGATTGGAGCTGCCCTTAAAGAAACAGAAACAGCAGTTGTACAAAATGCAGGTGCTTATATAAACCCAGTTTATCATCCTGCTTTGTTGTTAATTGATTTCTGGGTCTTATTTAAGATATTTTGTTCTATAAAGCCCTTATGGTTGTCCCCTATACAGGACCACACTTTTCAGAGTTAACCAAGGATGCACTACTGCTCTGTGGCAGCCTTGATATTTGAGTATCCTCTCTGTGGAGATCTGGCTAGTTCAATCTTCATTAGTTTTTTGGGAAATTTTTGAAGACAGTAATTTCAGAGAGCCATCCTTTGCTTTCATATTGCCATCTTCATTTTTATTTTGTGTGGTTGTATTATTTCATTCTTGTGTGTTTTTATTTTGTACCATGAATATTTTAACTAGCATCTAAGCTGCCCATAGAATTTTGATTGTGCCAACATAGAAGTACTTAATAAGTACATAGCACACGGCTAATTATTTCATTAGTGGACCACAACTCTTCCATCACGTAAGCCCTCTGCTAATTTTTTAAAAAAGCAGGTTTGTTATAAACATGAAGAAAAATACAGCAGTAAATATAATCAAGTGATCTCATGTAATATAATAAATTATTAGTTAGAAACAAAGGCCTAATTCAGGGAAATTAAACTGGAGTTGGTAAACACATGTAAAAGTATTGGCTTAATTATAAATGAAGGATGTCACAGAAATATGAATTAAGGTCATCTAGTTTGCTGCTGGTCAAAGTGTAAAAATGAAACAATTGTTATAAATGGCAATGTCCCAGGGAAAAAAATGGATGAAAGTCCTGAATGAAGCCATCTGCTCTTTTGGTAAGAGGGAATTGCAGGCACAATTTCAGCACTGACATGATCATAACTTATTCTGATGTGCTTATCCTAAGCCATTAAAAAAGATAGAAACAGCTTTTCTTGTGACTATAAAGCCGAATGGACGTACTGCATATACCTGAAATTACACAGCATGTTTACAAAAATAGATTTCAAAATCTTTCTATGGGAAAGTTTTAATCTGAATTACTATTACATCAGGTATTCTGATAGTGCTTTGACATTTATTTAGATGCAGTGATTTTATTTTATCTTCTGAATGGGCATTCATCTTACCATTCTGCATATTCAAGGCTCACTTTAGGATTTCTAGATACAGTTCATTTTATTAGTTAGAAAAACAAACTATTAGGTTTTATCTTCCTCTGTAAAATGATGCAAGTTTTTTTTTCTTTTTTATGTCCTAAATATCTATACAGTTATATCATTGTCTTGTTTGAATTACTAGTTTAATTTAGAAGACAGCCTGTTACATTGAAATTATAATTTGCTTCATATATTTTTCCAGAGAACAATAATGTAGGTATTATAAAAGTCTTGTTCTTTGTGTAAAATACAGTTATTTCTTTTATGTATTAAGTACCCATGAGGGTTCCTTTTGTAAAATATGCCACATTGCTGACTCTCACTTATTTATTGTATAGATCAGTGCTGATTTATCGAACAGTCAGCATTACCATCATTTTTTCTATTTTGTTTATTTTGTATATATTGGAGTTTAGCTTTAACTTAGTTACTTGATTGCAAAAGCATCTTCATATTGTAGCTTAAAACCAACCTTTTATTATGCATCCTTATCTAAACATTTTAAATTCCCCTAGTATGAACTTTTGTTTTTAAAGGAAGACAGTTTGAACAAGGAATTTAGTGAAGTTTTAGAATGAGAATCCATACAACTCCATCCCAATCAGATGAATTTTTAAATTTCTCTTGCATCTCAGAATGGGCTAAATTTTGTCTCATTGTTTTCATATAGGCATATTATTTTATTATAGTTTATTTCTTTCAGAAATAAACACTGCCATGACCATCTAATTATATATTGATTACAAATACTTTGTGCAGAATGTACCTTTATGAAATGAATAAATAATAAACAAAATTGTCAGTCTTAACTGCTTTAAGAACTAGCTGTTCTTATTGTATGTCTTATATATTATATGTTATTTGACGATTAGCTGGGACTCAGGAGGCAGAGACTAGATGAGGGCGGGGCCAGTCAGAGGTGGTATTTACTAGTTCTCTGAACTACTCAAAATTTCCGTTACCAGTTCTCCAGAACTGGTCAGAATCTGCTGAATACCACCTCTGATACTATTATATATTGTGATGGGGACTTTTCTTCATTTACAAACTAGTGATTGTTTAAAATATTTAGGATTTATGGGAGAACAAGACCAATTTTAAAATGCTTATGTTATGATAAACAAGTATTCTTATTGACTTCTTAATAACCAGCAAACATACTTGGCGAGAAGGGAACAAAGAAATTTAATAAATAAATAAATTTTGGGGGTGCCTCTTTTTCATAACCTCCTCCTCCATTCTGAGTATTTAAATTCATTGAGTGTGTAATTAGATTAAATGAGAGATATAATAGTTCTTGGTTAATGACTGGTGCCTTAACAACTGATTAAAGTTACAATAGTTTGAGAAAAGCTACTTATGATCCATCCTTGAAGGTCACTGCATCACTGGCAGAAACTAGCAAAAATTGCCCATTGAATATGGTAAAATCATTTAATGACCCCCATGATTCATTTAATGACTGTAGTATCATCGCAAACTATCATAAGATTGAGTCAAGTCACAGAGTGACCCGCTTAATGACCACAATAACTTATGACCAAAATTCTAGGTCAGTTGTGGCTGTAAATCAAGGATTAACTGTAATCAAATGGAAATATTGATAATTGCACATTTTCTTCCTTTCCATGTCAATCTTGTGGAAAAGCATTACCAGTTTCTGAACTCCCCATTAGGTCCATATAAAACCATGTGTCACAAAGTAGACAAGTGCTTTGTTACTTCATGCAAAGAACGATCCTAATTGTTCAACGAATAGGAGGACAAAAAGAGAGCAAAAGCTGAAAGCAGTAGTGGTAGTTTCAAAACATCTCTGCAAGAGGAAGAGCATTTGAGTACTCCACGACCCAACTTTCATCTTGCTGAATGTTGCTGCATGCAATTTCTTTTTCCTATTCTCCATTGAAATCAGTAGCACAATATGTAATCAGGAACAGGTGGGAAATTTGAAATATTGAAGTAACTGAGTGATTTTTCAGTGATTCATTTTCTTAACTGGAGTAAAAATAAATAGGCCATTATCTAGTGGGATCAGCCTCATAAGCCAAAGCAATGTAAATATTTGAATAAAATCTGAAGAAATGTGAACGTTTTTTGCCGACAGTTAACATTCCCCAAAAATGTGTGTCATCATTGCTTCACGCTGAGGTCCATATCCAAACATGTTCTTTTATTCCCGTTTCTTCACTGGTCTTTTACAGTGCTATTCAACCATCATTGTACTAATAGATTGTATTTTTATATAGGGATTGTTTTATACTGCATTTTCTATGTGGGTCAATAAGAGTAATTTTTGACTGTAACAGCTTACAGAAAGAAAAGAAAGAATAAAAATGAAAATAGATTTTATATAACTTTAAAGATATGGAATGATGCTATCAAACAATTACAAATCAAAAAACAATCTAATGCTGGTAATCTATACATACTAGACATCATATAATATACATGCTTAATATATAATTATAATGGGCCCATGGGTGGACTCTACTTACCTTCACTACCAGCTCACTTCGCTCGTGAGCAACACTTTTGCGCATGTGCAGAGCGTCCGTGATAATGTCCATGAGGGTGGGCAGAGCCTCACGCTGCATTTACCACCGGTTCTAAGAACTGGACAGAACTGGTAGGAACCGACTACTGAACAGGCATGCAGATTACATAATATGTAGTGAGTAAAAAAAGATGCATGCTTATTTTTGCATCATTTAAAAGCATGCTATTACCCAGGATATCTTCAGCTGGCCACTATTTCATCAAAGCTAAGGGTAATCTGACATTATTTTAACATGAGAGAGATACCCTCCGAAATGAATAAGCATGTTCTCCAGAGAATAGAGATGAAACAACCATATGGTATACCATCTGAATTTCGTTTCCTCAACTGAGCTGCCACTTTTAAGTCCATTTCATAAACTTTTATAATAGGCATGCTGCACCCGGATAATTAAAGTGATTAAAATCATTATTGCACATCATCATCAGAGGATAGAGGCAAGCCTTTCTGAAATGATAATAAGCCTTTCCAGTGAATGCCATTGATCACAGAGCAGCTCTGCTTAGTTGCTACAATATATTTCTCCCCATTTCTTACAAGAAAAGTATAATGGTCATTGCTTGTTCTTCTTTTAAACAAGGAATACAGTGTCTATGGAGATTTTCAATCATCCAGGTCATGGTTGTCCCAAAGGTACTTTTTCCAAAAGGGAATTGGACTTTCTTGGGTTTTTTCTTTGAAAATGTTTGCTTCTCATTCAATAAGTTTCTATTTAGATATATTCTGTTAAAAATCAAAAGATTATGATTATGTATATTTAAATAGTATTATTATTATTAGTACTATGTATAAAGTATATTGACCCAGACAATACACTGTTCACTAAGTGCTTATGGATATTATAAAAACACAGAAACACACACACACACACACACACACACACACACACACACACACAAAGTTTATTCAGTTCTAACTGACTGGCGGGGAATGGATTTAGCCCTCTGAGGGTCTGTTGTTAGCTCTTTGAGAATCATTGAGGCCACTTCTGGTTTTATCTCTTCAGAGTCACCCAAATCAGAGTGCAAGCAGTGTGGAACCTTCTTGGGACTTCTCAAAAGACTATGTTATAAACAGGAGATAGGTGGTGTCATATCCATCCTCCTCTGTTGAGAAAGGGCTGTTCAATTTTAACATAGATGGCTTCTTTGACTGCTCTTTCAAACCAGTGGTTCCCTCTGTCCAGAATGTGATCTTTGCTGTCTTCAAAGGGATGACCCTTGTCTTTCAGATGCTGAATCCATTCTTGATGGATTTGTTCTGTATTTGGCCATGTGTTTGTGAAGTGGTTGTTTTGTTTCCTCAATGTACAGGTCTACACATGTCTCACTGCATTGTACTGCATATAACACATTGCTCAGTTTGTTTTGTCCTTGAGGTGGACAAGCTTCTGCCTTAATATATTCCGGAGTTTAAAATATGCCTGTATATTGTGTTTGTGTTGAAAATACTCCTGAGCTTTTCAGATATTCCTGCAAAGCATGGAATGATAATGTGGTTCCATTTATTATTATCTTCTTTGTCTGTTATGAAGGAACTTCTGCTGTGCTCTTTTTGTGAATTTGAAGAAGGTCCTGTTAGGATAACATTTCTGAGGGCTTCCTTAATGTGTTTATGTTCTTTCTCTTTCCCCTCTTTGCTGGTAGGCAAATCTTCAGCCTGGTGGTATAGGGTTCTGATTACTCCAGCTGTGTAATCCAGTGGATGGTGAGAATCAAATACTGATCTCTCTGTGTGTATTTTCTGTATACTTCAGTGTTGAAGCTTCTATCTTCCTTAATGTCCAGGAAGGCCAGACTATTTTCCTTAACATCTTTCTGTGGAGATGGAACCTTCAAATACATTAATTTAGTGGACAGCAATATTAAATTCTCACAGGATGATTCAAGGAAAATAATCTAGCCTTCCTGAACTGTGTAGTACACATTAAGGAAACCAGAAGCAAAGTTTGCATTCTGGACAGCGAGGACCACTGATTTGAAAGAACAGTCAGAGGCCATCTATGTTAAAATTGAACAGCCTTCAACAGAGGGGAAGGGATATGGCACCAGCCCACTTATTTCCTGTTTACAATCCTTTTTTATTTATTTATTTATTTGTCAAGTACATATTAGATAATATATATAATTATAGGCATGAATTGAGTACATAAT